>JAZHYW010016618.1:0-61740 GCA_037355805.1 Ixodes ricinus
GTTGGGGTTCAGTTTCCAATAGCAGACATTCTGACCGTTCAGCTTGTAAATGTAATACACACCGGAGTACATCTTAAGAAAGGTTATCTTCCAGCCAGTTTAACGACATCATAAAACAACTGAGCCGAGCCAGTGGAGAACTTATTGAAAGCTCCGGAACACTAAATGACAGCATTCGAACACCGATCACAATAATATGAATATGAAATGGCTATTCTTGGAGTTTGAAGGCTGCAGATACATTGTTTTACGGATTCTGTGCATCCTTGACTGATGAACAAGTTACGAGCAGCTATAAAATATACGTGGATTCGCATTGTTCCATTGGCCAAATATTCCGACGGTTTCCACGGTAGAAGAAGCCTATTGTTCATGAACGAAAAGGAACGTGGAAAACACACTAAAGTCCAGTTTCGATGATGCTTGCTGAAAAGGTTCTCCTCGTCTTGTTCGTTCTGCTGGTGGGGTATGGCGAATGCAATGCTGAAGATAGTGACATGAAGCTCGCCCGAGCGCAGAACCAGTTTGCCCTCAAACTTCTCAAGGAAGTGTCCAGCAAAGCGTCGGAATCGAACATCATCTTCTCGCCAACCAGCATCTCCATCGCACTCGCCATGGTCTACGCCGGCGCCAGGGGCAAGTTCAAAATGGAACTTTCCGCTGCTCTCGGCCACACCGCAGCGGGACTGTCCAGCAGAGAATCTATACTGGAGTCTTACAAAAAGATTCTGGCAAAACAGCAGGATGACAATGTAAGTTTGATGATAGCCAAAGCAGTCTTTGTAAAGAAAGCACTGAACGTCCTCGAAAGTTACCAAAAAGAGCTCGTTGACATCTTTGCGGCAATGTTCCGGTTGGTGAACCTTGGGGCAGGAAATTCTGACATGGAATTCGAGGTTAACAAGTGGCTGATGAGCAAGACCAAAGGCAAAATCTCAAACTTCAAAATTCCCCCAAACACCATAATGGCGCTTCTCAATGCCGTTTACTTCAAGGGGCTGTGGAACACCCCTTTCGATCCCAACAATACCTCCATTCTTCCTTTTCATAACAAAGGATCTGAGGTTGTTATGGTAGAAACCATGAGGCGACTGAGCAAGGTACCTAATACATCTTTTCCAGTTAAATCTGCGTTTATTTACACTATGTACAATTTAAGTCGGAAAGAAGCTGGCCATTGCTCATGGCGGTTTGGAATCAGTCTGGGACCTACTATCGCGGGTGCGCGCGTGCTCTTCTTGAGCCTCGTCTTTGTCTTGCTTGACCGCGATATATATCATTACCCCCTTCTTGGTTAATGTCCAGTACATAGTCTTTAAAGTGTGCTGGCTGCTTGATCTGGCGACCCCCTCGGGTAGTCCTTGAATCGGAGTCTGCCTGGACGTCCGCGTTGTCGTCCATGGTGCCTCTGTGCTTGACTTCAGCATTATTGTCCCCGGTGCATCTGCTCTCGGGCTGTGTCATTTGCGACTCGTCTGTGTCCTCCGTGGATGGGTAGATTAAGAATGGAGAAGCTGTTTCTTTGGCCCCTAGAGTTTCCACGTGGGATCTTCTGGGGCGAATATGATCAACGTGTCGACGCTGAAGTTTTCCGTCCTCCGTTTTGCTTGAAATGATCGAATTCCTAGCGGTTTCATGATTACCGCGGTAACCCATGCTGGTCTTCCACCGAAATTTCTCACGTAGACGGTTTGACCTGCCGAATAATCTGCCGTTACTTTGTCCGTCGGAACTTCTCGGTCTTCGATTGTCGACGAGTTTTGCTTCATCAGATCGAGAGGTGTGGCGATCCGTCGGGCGAACATTGCTTCGGCAGGTGTTTTCCCCGTGGAGGTTGAAATCGTCGTATGCTGCCTGAACAAGAATCTGGCGATTCTGCACTGGATTGTTCCTTCCTTGAGTTTCAGGAGGGCCTTTTTTGTTTCGCCCACCATACGCTCCGCTTGCCCGTTTGTGGCCGGATGATATGGGGCGCTGGTGTAGTGTTTGATACCGTTTCTCGTCAAGAACTCATCCATTTCGTTCGACACGAAATTTGGTGCGTTCTCGGAGAAAAGGATTCTCGGTACTCCAAAAGTTGAAAAGGTGGAGCGAAGGGCGTTGACGATGCGTGTAGACGTCGTGGAGTGCATCGCCTTCACCTCCAACCAGTTCGAGTAAGCGTCGACGACGATGAGGTACGATATCCCGTCGATCGGTCCGGCGAAGTCGATGTGAATCGTCTCCCAGGGTCGAGTGGCAGGTGACCAGTCAGGCGTTGGTACCGCAGACTTGGCCCGATGATGTTGTTGGCACGTCTCACACGCAGCTGCTGTGGCTTCGATGTCTGCGTCAAGCCTCGGCCACCAGAAATGGCTCCGAGCAGTACTTTTCATGGCCACAATACCCGGGTGGTTGGCGTGCAGCATTTTCAAAGCTTGCTCGCATGCTGCTTTTGGTAGAACAACACGTGCTCCCCACGTCACACTGCCGTTGTGTGTTGCCAACTCGAGTTCTCTGCGCTTGTACGGTGCGAGCTCGTCTCCTGTCCAGTCTGTGGTGTTTCCGTCTTGTAGTCCTTGGTAGACTTTTGACCAAACAGAGTCTTCCTTGGTGAGACGCGCGATGCGTTGACCCGTTAAGGGGGGCACTCCATTGCTTCGAGCATAAGTACATCTCCTGGTGGTGCGGCTTCGTCCTTCGTATTTGGCAGTGGTAGACGGCTAAGTGCGTCCGCGTTCTGGTGCGCCTTGCCTTGTCGGTAACGCAACTCGTAGTCGTAGCAGCCAAGTAGAAGGCACCATCGGGTCATGCGTGGTGACAACATTACCGGAATCTGTCGGCCTTGGCTCATGATTCCCAGAAGTGGCTTGTGATCGGTGTACACGGTCACTTGTCGCCCGGCGACGTACTGGTGGAAATGTTTCATGCCGAAGATGATGGCTAGTCCTTCCTTATCCAGCTGAGCGTAATTACGTTCGCTTTTGCCCAGTGTTCTGGATGCGTAGGCAATTGAAGCTTCCTCTCCGACGTCGTCCAGCTGCGACAGAACTGCCCCAATACCGTATTGTGATGCGTCGCAAGACAAAACAAGTTTACGCTTGTCGTCATAGTGCGCGAGCAGAGGTGCTGAACTAAGTAGCACCTTCAGCTGTTTGAAAGCCTTCTGCTCTTCGTTCCCCAGCGCCACTTGGCGTCTTTATCAAGCAGTCGATGTAGCCTTTCGGCGGTGGATGCCCTGTTCCGCAGAAAATGACAGTAGAAGCTCAGCATTCCAAGGAAGGCTTGGAGCTCCTTTTTGTTGCTCGGTTCCGGGGCTTCCGTGATGGCCTTTACCTTCTCGGCTGTTGGTCTCACGCCATCAGCGTCAACGTGGTAGCCCAGGAATTCTATTGCTGGAACCCCGAATTTGCATTTGGCTTGGGAGACCCGAAGTCCGGCTTCCGCGAGGCGTTGAAGAACGGCTTCCAAGCATCTTAAGTGTTCCTCTTCAGTTGCCCCTGTGACCATTATGTCGTCAAGGTATGCTCCCGTGCCTTCGATGCCTGCCAACAGCGTGTCCATGAACTGTTGAAACAGCAAAGGCGCAACCGAAACTCCAAAAGGAACTCGTTTAACGCGAAAGAGCCCCATCGGTGTCGTTACAGTCAGCAACTCCGCTGTGGCGTTGTCCACTCGCAAATGCTGGTACGCTTGTTGCAGACCTATCTTCGAGAAGACCTTTCCTCCCCGTACGATGGACAACAGGTCTGGTGCTGTGGAAAGCGGGTATGCTTTCGCCTTGATTGCCGGGTTGACCGTGCACCGATAGTCCCCACACAGCCGTAGTGTACCGTTCTTTTTTCGGACGATGACTAAGGGTGTTGCCCAGGACGACGACTTTACCGGCTCCAAAATGTTCTGGGCCTGAAGCTTGTTCAGCTCTTCATGTACTGCTGTTCGCAGAGCGAAAGGCACTGGTCGACTCTTCAGGAATTTTGGAGCTACGTCCTGCTTGAGGTCTATGTGTAGCGGTTCGCCGACATGACCATCGAGCTGTCCCTGGAACACTTGCTCATGGGTTCTCAGTAGATCTTCCAGGGTTGTTGAAGACACTAAGTATACGCCCGAAAGCTTGATGTTCAACGCAGAAAACCAGTCCCGGCCCAGCAGACTTGCTCCCTTTCCGTTAACCACGTAGAGGTCCAGACGAGAGTCTTTGCCCTTGAATCGTACGTTGACCGGCAGCTTGCCAGCCAGTTGCATCTTGTCGCCAGCCCAGACGCACAAGGAGAGGTCGCAAGGTTCTAGCTTCGGAGGTCGTCCCTTCCAAAGACGCTTGCATGTTTCGGAGCTGATTATGAAGTGGGAAGCTCCGGAATCCACTTCCATGTCGAGGTGTCGTCCGTTCACGAGTAGCTCCGCGATGACCCGTGAGGTGTCTCCCTGGGTAACGCTGTTGACAGCAAAAAGATCACCATGCGTCTCATGCTCTGTTGCGTCCGCGTGATGCGTGCGACACTTCGATTCCTCTTGGGACTTGCACTGGGCTCTGCGTTTGAAGCAGGCCTCTTCCAGATGACCTTTCTTGCGGCAAAATGTGCAAGTTGCTTTGATGTGCTTGCAGACATCCGGCGAGTGCGAGCCTGGTGCAGCGGAAACAAGGTTTCTTCGTCGTTTTTCTGCCCTTGGAGGTCTTGACGGTGGAGGTGCTCTGGACCTTTCCTTCTTTATCACCTTGAATGTGACGTTGCTGGCTGGTAGCAGACTCGGTAGCCAAGGCAATCGCGTAAGCTCGGTTGAAGGTGATGTGACGTTCGACCAGCAAGCGTTGCTGTAGGCGTGAGTCCTTAATACCGCAGATGAAACGGTCACGGAGCATGACATCTAAAGGCAGAACGGTAGAAAATTCAGCTCCTGGTGTTTGTGCGGCCTGGGCAGCTTGTGTCACCTCGCTGGAAGAACTAGCGGTTGTAGCCGTAGTAGTCCTGGCCGGCACGTTAGTCACCGTTCCGAAGTTGCAGTCGGCTGCGATCTTGCGGAGGGCGGCGCCGTACTCAGAGATGGTCTCTGCCGGTGCTTGGTTTCGCTGATGGAACTTGAAACGGCTGAGCAGTTCCGCCGGCTTCGGGTCGTAGTGCTCATTGAGGAGTTTCACAATTTCTTTAAACTCGACTTCCGAAGGCTTTTACGGAGCTAGTAGAGCCCGTACGGTGTCAAAGGTAGACTCACCGCATGATGTGAGCAGAACTGCTCGCTTCTTCACGGGGCTGGTTATGTCCTCGGCTTCGAAGTAGAACTCAAGGCGTTCCAACCATGAACTTCAGTTTCCTCCGGGGTTAAATGCCGGAGTTCGTCCGTGAGAGCCGTAGTCATCCATATTCTGGGTTCGCGAAACTCCCTCGTCACCAATTAATACATCTTTTTCAGTTAAATCTGCGTTTTTTTACACTATGTACAGTTTAAGTCGGAAAGAAGCTGGCCATTGCTCATGGCGGTTTGGAATCAGTCTGGGAAATAATATCGCGGGTGCGCGCGTGCTCTTCTTGAGCCTCGTCTTTGTCTTGCTTGACCGCGATATATATCAGTACCTTTCACCTATGAACCCGAGTTTAAAGCCATAGAACTGTCTTACAAAGGTGACAGGGACTGCATGGTAATTGTACTTCCAAGGGAAAAAAGGAACTTCCCAAATTCCGGGACGCCATGACTGTCGAGAGCATAGAAAAAATCCAGGGAAGTTTCGAAAAGAAGTCTGTTATGATTCAAATTCCTAAATTAAACTTGGAAAGGGAATACGGCCTCGTCCCTGCCCTGGAGAAGTTGGGTGTGCATTCAATCTTCTCTGACGCCGATCTGTCGGGAATCACTGGCGACGGAGGGCTGAGGGTAACCGAAATCCAGCACAAGGCAGCCATCGAGGTCAACGAAGAAGGCACGGTTGCCGCCGCTGCAACAGTAGAGAAAATGACTTACAGTGGTCCACCATCCTTCGTCGTGAATAGACCTTTCCTCTTCTACATCCGCGAGAAGGCAACCGGCCGTGTGCTATTTTTGGAAGAAGTGCACGAACTCCCAGCCGCTAGATGAAACCTTACCTCTGTTAGTGCGATTCTAACCCAACAGATGGCAATGGGGTCGCCTCCCAGGCCCATGCACGAATGCAATAAATCGTGTGTGGTGGTACTTTGATACCGTGTGGTATTTTTCTTTCTCCTGAAATCGACATTCCTGGCCGTTCACTTCTTTCTCGATGCACGAGCTTTCTGGGGAACGCAGCCCAGCAGCACCTGTTCTCGAGCAAAGGAGCAGCTGCCGACGCTATGAGCTCGCGTCTCCAGGATATGTGGTCCGAACAAAACGTGAAAATCGTCCTGATCTAAGGGCGACTCTTTTAATCCTAATCCTCGTGTCTTTGACCACAGCGCAAAGGCAGCTGTGGTCGACTTGCAGCCTCGCGCTTGTTGTTTTCACATCTCTGGCTCGCTCACTGCGGGCATTTAGGCACCTGACACCCACACGCCTGGCGCCATTTCTGTTTCTCGCGTGGCATTCCAAGCAGCACATGACAACAAGTGCAAAGCAAGCTATTCTTGAACACGTGTTGCCATCTGTGATTGATATTAGAAAAGTGCAACCTACCCTAACTGAATGGGAAATTTTGCGATTGAATACTGAACTTCACTCGTAATCTATCAATATGCAGTTTCTGCATATCTATCAATTTGCAGAAAGTGCATATCTATTAATGTTTGAAGCAGGAAGATGCTTCATACTTCACTGTCTTGTTATTTTCGTTTGTTGACGTGATTCCGTTTTCACTGCACGAAGAAATAATAGTATTTTAAACATTACACTTTATTTAAATGCTCTCATTTTTTGTGCAGCTCACTGCTTACTACCTACTTTAATTCACGATATATGGCAGACCGCTCATGTAAATTATCGGGGACATTGATACATTATAAGTCGAGAAAACGATTGTTCAATATCAGAAACTGTGGTCTATTAAAAGTTAAATAATGAACTAACAACTAAGAATAAATGTAATATCGAGATATTAGAGCATCGTCAAGAAATGGTTATTTATTTTAAAATTAAATTCATGACTGTAGAATACATGAAAAGAAAGTTATAAACTATAAAAAATGAAGCCGAACGGTATGCATGGTGGGGTTGCTCCATAAATAAAAAGCTCCTGGGTCGTGAGTGATCTCTGTCACTCTGTTGTTTGTGGGCTTACGAAAAGATTTTATATAACAGCATCATGTTGTTCAGCACTAGTATAAGAAATTGCTTATGTTAAAGCGCAACTCTGCTCAAATCAGAACATTTCGGTATAATGACTGATTTTACAATAAAAGGCACTTACAAAAGGCACTATGTATTTGCTTTGCGAAAAATGGGAAATATATTGTTAAATCTTACTGTAAAGTTGAGCAGAAATCTAAACCGAAACTTCGGCTCCGTCTGGCAACATTGGCCTCGAGCCGCCAAAAACATGACTATTATTAAAAGGGGAACAGCGCGAAAATAAAGGAGGGACGAGTAGAAGAGGCAACGACAGACATGGCACTGACTGGCAACTGAAAGTTTATTTGTGCACAAAACCCAACCGACCGTGTCCCCCATCAACGTCTCCTTTCCAAGCTGTCCTCTCTCCACCTTGACCCCTTAGTTTTTGCATGGATACGCGACTTCCTTTCCTCCCGCGTACAGTTCACGGTCATCAATGATCACGAGTCCACCTTAACAAATGTCTCCTCTGGTGTTCCGCAGGGGTCCGTTCTCGGGCCTCTGCTTTTTTTAATATTTATCAATGACCTTCCGGCCACCATTTCCTCTAAAATACGCCTCTTCGCAGACGATTGCGTAGTCTATAACAATGTAACATGCGTGCATGATCACAACCAGCTACAAGATGACCTTCTAAAAATTACCCAGTGGTGCAACACCTGGTTGATGTCACTAAACAAATCCAAATGTAAATTAATCCGCTTCACCAGAAAGAAATCTATCCTATATCATCAGTACTTCCTCGACTCTGACCTAATCGAAACCGTTTCAATGTATAAATATCTTGGTGTAAAACTAACATCAGACCTCTCATGGAATAACCACATTGAAGCCATACATGCTGACTCATCGAGAACTCTAGGCTTCATCCGACGTAACCTGCGCAGTGCTCCTCCACTCGTCCGCAAAATGGCGTACGACACGTTCATCAAACCAAAATTAGAATATGCAGCTTCCATCTGGAGTCCCCATCAGGCCTACCTCATCAACCACCTGGAAGCAGTGCAAAACCGAGCCGCTCGTTTCATCTTGTCCACCTATGATTTTTCTGTCAGTGTATCCGCGTTAAAAAGTCAACTAACCTTGTCTTCTTTGCAGCTCCGCAGAAAACTCTCTCGCCTCTGTCTTCTTCATAAAGTCTACTATCATTGTTCCGACCTCAAGAACTCTTTGTTATCACCTCCTGACAGAACATCTTCTCGTCTTAACAACTCCTGCACAATCAAACGAGTTTGTTCCACAAACGCATTCAATCAGTCTTTCCTTCCTCAAGCAATCTCCGACTGGAACAGCCTACCATCCTCCATCGTCACCATCGTGGACACAGAAGTATTTCTGTCAAGCTTACGGATTCATTTTTTTTGTTATTAGTATTTTTGCCAGTATGCACGATTAATGAGCTTGACCTGTATGTAATGAACTTGTGTCTCTTCCTTTTTTGTTTGTATAACATGTATATACCCCCCTTATGTAATGCCCTAACCGGGCCCTTAAGGTGAAAATAAATGAAAATGAAAATGAATAAACAGAAAATACACACAAACAACCCGTCACAACGATTCCACGTACACGCTTATCTGTGACTTAACGAACTCGCCACAAGTCATGATAAAGTTCACCTCGTCATTCTTCAGAGCTAAGGACAGCGCATTGATGCAAGCTTCATCTCCTTTCACATATAAAAAATGCTTCATCAATTTCCTTCGCAGTTTCATTTTTGTGGCAGGCTAAAATTGTAATGTCATGAAAACTTGGCTCACAGCCACATCGGCTACAATAAATTGCGAGGGGGCCAGAGGGGGAGGAATGGCGGGAAAGACAATACCAAAAAAACGGTTCAAAAATAAACCGGGATGAATCCGGAATTTCAAGTTGTCATATGGGCCCATACGCAAAACCGGATTTCTGGAAACCTTGAAATGAACCGGAAATAACTAGTCCAGAAACCCAACCTTAATCGGTCGAAGCGGAAGCTGAACCGTATCTGGCCAATCCATAGAGCTTCACCAGAGTGGGTCTAACCGTATATCAAAGCGTATCAGGCAACACCGGAAAATAATAGAAATAGTTTAATAGGGTGACATACCTACTCTGTTTCACCTTTCGATATACTGCAGCTGATGCTACAAGCCATCCCAGGAAATCCAGTGCTGAAAGCATGTCACCTGAGTTTCGGGTAGGGCACAGCTGCGCGGGATGTGGCCAGTTACTTGACACGCTCTCCGTGCTTGTTTTTTCAGAAATAGCTCGTAGCATCGGCTGCAGTGCATAAGAAGGTGAAACAGGGATACCCACAAGAGAAACCCTTCAACCCATCAGACCCTTAAGCCCTAACCCTTTAGCCCATCATTAGACGTTCAAATGGTTGTAAACCATAGACAAAAATGGAGTTGAAAGCATTATTGGACATTTATTGTGGACATTTAGTATTACAATTAGTATTACAAGCATATTATAACTAAAAAACACGATAAAAACCAGTGTTTGTTCAAACCCGGGTGCAAGCAGCTGTAGACGCAAGAGATCATATCAAATAGGAAAAACTGACTTCTTTATCACCAAGAAAAATATATTTCAAAGTACTCACAATGCCGCTCGGTAAATTCCTGACGTACGGTAGTTCAGCTAATAAAACAGAGCAGGTGCACCTCACGGACACATACACAGTCTCAGTAAGCACGTTTAGCGAAAACCACCAACTCGCAAGTAGCACCAGCCACCGTTAAGAAATCCTGAGCAGAGTCAAGGTTTCGTTCATGATGCCATCGCGGCGGCGTCTTCGGTGTATTTTTCGCTCGCTGGATGCTTCTGAAGCCGGATGGACGAAGAGATATCGATCCGTCTTAACAAAACCCAACACTTTTATTCTAAACTACACACACTCGTTCCAAACCGACGTGCCACGTTCTCATACTCCGCTCGCTTGCATTCCAGCTTCTTTCTGCTCGAGTCTCCACTTTCCAAGCTGTTTATCTTCGCGGCTGCATCCGGCCGCTGCGGGTACGAAGTTCACAGCTCGCCCCCGCGCGCGATCGTCTCCACCGAGGCAAGCCGTGGTGTAAGGTTCAGCTCGCTCCTCGCGTGCATCCTCCTCACAGAGGGAATCCAATGCTGTTCTTCCAAAAATTCCAATATAAACAAGGAGGCCGCAGGAAAGCTATCAAAGATACTGAAATGACACTTTTCGATTGTGGGTACATCTAGCTGTGGCATCGAGTTAGTTTTTGTTTGTTTTATGTGGTGTGTCTTTGTTGATTTCTCTAAAGCATTTGATCGCATAAATCATACGACATTAATTAGTAAAATTCAGTTTTATGGTTTCCGTGGACTAACCCTAAAGCTGTTAACATCATATTTAGAATTTCGTAAACAATCTGTTTTATAAACAACTATTCTTCAGACTTTCAAGCATTAAAAACAGGTGTCCCTCAAGGAAGTATATTAGGCCCGCTTCTGTTTAACATTTATATAAATGACATTGTAACGATTAGCCCAAACACCACTTTCGTCATTTATGCTGATGACACAACACTACCTTTTTCAGCTAACAATGTCGACACACTTGCAGAAACAACTAACAACACACTGGAACATTTACATAAATGGAGCGAAGCCAACTCTCTACTCATTAATACATCGAAAACAAAGGCGGTTATTTTTAAGCCACATAATAAATTGGTAAATATTGACTTGCACCTTAAACTTGGCCTCTCTAGCATTGAAGTCGTCCCGAACGTAAAAAGCTTAGGTGTAATGTTTAATGAAAACATGTCATGGGACAGCCACATTCAAATTGTAATAAAAAAAATTTCAAGTGTTGTCGGCATTCTTAACAAGTTCCGTTCCAGTTTACCAGTCAGAATTAAACTTCTTATTTACAATTCTTTATTCATGTCACATTTGAATTATTGTCACTTGGTCTGGGGCACATCAACCACAACTAACTTAGACAAGTTAACGATCCTTCAAAAGAAGGCGATCCGAGCTATAATAAATGTACCACAATCAACCCACACGAAACCATTGCTTAAATCATTAAACGTCCTATCTTTAAACAAACTATACGAGTACACTTTACTTATTCGATATATAGCAAGTATTAAACAAAGGACGCCTGACATTAGTAACATATCGGAATTAACAATAAATATTAGACCTTATAACGTACATCACGAAGAAGTATGGAGGATACCATTCAGTCGAACCACTTATGGAACTCAAATGCTAAAACATCGTCTTCCTTTTTTACTAAACCATTTAATTGAAAATAACATTATCATCGAACATTTAACATCTCATTCTTTAAAACTGATATTTTTGTGAATATTGATGTCATACAGTTGTGTTTTAGAATATAGAGTGTTATTTTTGTTTACATTGTAATGTATATCCCAATTTTCAACGTGTATTTTGACTATTGCTACAGTGATTATTTTTCTTAAGTATTTGACTTTTTTTTTCTTTCGATTGCTTGCCGTTTGCTGAAAAAGGGGGCGTGAACCTCGTCAAGCCGACATCTGTCGGCTTTTTGTTCATGCCTCCAGTGCCTGTATTCTTGTACAGACGCAAATAAAAAAATGATTGATTGATTGATTGATAAAAAAGGTTATTTGACAGTTATCAAGAAATTATTCTAAAAAATAATTAAAAAAACAACAAAACGCAGTTCAAGCATAATAATGAAGAAGTCTTGCAGAGCGCATAAAAAAAGCTAGATGGAATTAGATGGCGATGACTTGTGCAAAAATCGCAGTGATGTCGCCTTTTTGGTGGCGCGTATCAGCTAGTCTTCTGCGCTCTGAGCTCTGATCGACGCAGCCCGTACGGGATCAAGATGAATTGTTTGCAACTTGATGTTTCAACCGTACGTGTGGAAGTCTTCGGCATCAGACGGCTGATCCGATTTTCGTTTGAACAAGAAATGGCAAAGTATGTTTTGTGCAAAGTGGATATTTTCAAACTAGACTTCACCCAATTTGCCTTTTAAATGAATTTGGCAAGGAATGGTTTGTTCAAACCGGATATTTTTTGTCTGGAATTCCTTCAATTGTAATTTTAACCGTATTCCGAAAATCTCGGTTTGTGCGAACTGGAGTTTGTCTGTCTGGAATTCCTCCAATTTGACTTTTAAGCGGATTAGGAAAATCACGGCTTGTGCGAACCGGAATTTGTCTGTCCGGAATTCGTCCAATTTGACTCTGAACCGGATTAGGAAAATCACGGTCTGAGCGAACCGGACTTGGCTTGTCCGGAATTCCTCCAATTTGACTTTGAACCATATTTCAAAATTCACGGTTTGTGTGAACCGGAAGCCACCTCTCTAGTCTGACTCCGGTTTGATCTTAGTCCAGATTTCACGTTCCGGACTGATTTCAAACCGTCATTCTTGCTAGGGTCACGCTTACATTTATACTTGGGTTGCCAAAGGCATGGTGGCGCTTATTAGACGAGGACAACAGAAAGGAAGACGACAAACAGGAGCGCTGACTGCAACTGTTTAATCAACATGGAAATGTGGCATTTATACACACTTCGATCCTATTCCATCAGTCAACCCCAGGACTTGCCGCCGCTCTGCATGAACTGCACTTCCTTATCGAAGAGGTCGATAGATGCGACGCTGACACACCCCACACCTGCCCTTTCTATCTCATCCGCTTCGATAATTTCCCTCACAGTTATATTCTTATGTTTAGCTAGTACTGAGCATGAGTCGAACAATCGTTTGCAACCACAGTCATGGCAATGCATTGAAAGGTGGCCATCCCGATAGCTTTTTAACATTTAGACTGTGTTCTCGGAGCCTGTCGTTCAGCAAACCTAAAGCAAATAGCAAGCCGCAATAAACACCAAGGTGGTCTTTTCTGCCCCAGAAAAGCTCGCCAGGCTGAGCCATCTAACAAACCCTTTCCGCAAAGCCTCACTGGGTTGTGTGATTAGACACAGAAATCCGTTTGTCGTTTGTGTTGAGGGCGTGGTGTACCAGATTCCGCTAACATGCGGTAAGAAATATATAGGTCAGACTGGGAGATGCCTGAACGACAGGCTCCGAGTACACAGTCTTAACGTTAAAAACTATCGGGATGGTTGAGGTTGAGATTCTCATGAACGGAGCTTTGCGATTTTTGAACCTGAGACTTCGCCTGGAGACACGCCATGTATGTTGGTCCTATGAACCTCGGTTGAGGAAGGGACTTTTGCCATTTGACTCCGTGAGCACTCCAAATTCGTGAAGCGGGCTATAGCGGTGTCATGTATGCCAGCAGCGTTAAACAGGTCGTGGCACCACAGGTGCGAGAGCAGTCTCCAAGAGCAGGTGGTTAGGCTGATCTCAGCAGACAACCTTTTGGTGAGCATTGTGGGCACTGCTGAGTCACTGCTAAAAAAGTTCAGGGGTCCAGCTGGCTCTGAAGTACAACAAAAAACAGCATCGAGATCAGTTGATGTGCCGTGTCTCCACACCCTGTCCCACAATTTTAAGCGCCTCGGCAAAAGTTTGATATGCCGGTTGTTTTCTCTGTGCCCCGTAAGCTGTCCCGACTGGGCACCTCTGTGAATAGACGTATTTCCCCTCGAGTGGCCTGTGACGTCAACCACCGCACCCCTCATGCCACGTGTGCCGCAGGGGTTGTCTACCGGATCCCTCTCTCGAGCGGCAGAGTCTACATAGGACAGACGGGCAGGCGTGTAAATGTAAGGGAGAGGGAACATTTTCTTTCCCTCCGTTCCTCCCTCTATGGCCACCTCGCAATTCATTGCAGCCGATGTGGCTGTGAGCCAAGTTTCCATGACATTACAATTTTAGCCTGCCACAGAAATCAAACCGCGACGGAAATTGATGAAGCATTTTTTTATATCTGAAAGGAGAGAAAGCGTGCATTAGTGCGCCATCCTTAGCTCTGAAGAATCACGAGGTGAACTTTATCATGACTTGTGGCGAGTTCGTTAAATCACAGATACGCGTGTACGTGGAACCGCTGTGACGAGTCCTTTGTGTCTATTTTCTGTTTATTTTGGGTTTTGTGCACATATAAACTTTCAGTTGCTAGTCAGCGCCGTGTTTGTCGTTACCTCTACTACTCATCCCTCGTCTATTTTCGAAATGTATTCCTTTCATGATGTCAAACCAACTCGCCCAACTTTATGCGTTGTTACATGGCTATTACGTGGAACAAAATGTGACGTGATCGTTTATGCAACTACGGGTAAGATTGGGGCGGACACGTGCCAGGCGCAAGTGTTGTCTGCACTGTACTCTTCACCATATTTTGGCATCTACAACATTCCAGGACGTCTCCACAACTGTGGCATCAGTATGCACACATAATGTCCATGAAACTCCGAGAGACAATAATTCCAAAATGTGACACGACAACAACGGATGTGACGCGGTACATTGCAGTACGGCCAGACGGCTCCCAAGAAGCGTGCTGCACAGGTGCGTTCCGCCAATCACGTGGATACTGCTGAGAGCTCAGAGAAAACGCTGCTGATGTTACCCATTACGCTTTCCCAGAAAAGGTTATCCCCACTGCCATAAAGAGGCAATGATGATGATGTCTAGCTCAATGTTGGCTACACCCTTGACTGTGCTGTTGGTTGCGCCTCGATTCGGCCGCTAGAGTAAGCCGATTTAGGCAGTCCTAGCCCAGGAAACCCATTCCGTGCTACAAAGTAGTCCTGAGGACAATCCCCTGGCCGCCATAGCTGGTACCGCGTCAGCCGACATTCACTGGGACCTACCACCAGCCCTGCTTAGAGACCAGTTAACTGCCAGCCAGTGTCTGCGATAAGGAAAATCATAGCCCAGCACCACATGGTTTTTGCACACCACGAAGACAATCCTTGGGGCATTTCACGCGCATGCAACATCGCATAGACCTGCTGCCATATGCCTTGCCTTTCAGCCACAGCCCATACAGGTATGCTCCTGAGGACAGACAGTTCCTTGAAAAGCAAGTACAGAAGCTCATGGCCCAAGGAAATATTCTCTCACCATCAGGCCCATGGGCTTTTCCTGTTGTCGCAGTATCTCGTGGAGATAAGAAACGTCTTTGCGTCAAATATGGACCTCTGAATGACTGCACAATCACACCTGTGTACTCCTTGCCTCTTGTAGATGTCATAATCCAAGACATCGCCAGATGCGCATATTTTGCGTCCATGGACTTGAACTGCACATACTGGCAAGTCAACCTCCGCTCCCAAGACCATGATAAAACTGCATCCATCACAAACAACGGCACCTACATGTGGACTCAAATGCCGTTTGGCCTCAAAAATGCGCGTTCTAACACATCATGCAGTCAGTCTTCCAAGACCTACAACCTCGCCCCGACAAGTGGGGTATCAGAGTGTACCTTGACGATGTCCATATGTCACGTTCGCCCGGCACAGCACGCGAAATAATGAGGCGAGACGACGATAACGAGAAGAAAAAGATATATATATGTATACAACTAAACTTATAACAAAGAAAGAAAAGAATTGGTAATATTCAAGGTATAGCTCAAAAAGAAAAAAAAACAAAAACAAAGGAACACCAGGACGAGTGTTACATTCGGTCCCTTCCAATATCCCGAGTCTCCGTTGTCAAGTCACTCACGACCTTTTGATCGGACGGTGCCACGATGGGTCCTGTGCTGGACGATGTCTGGTCCGTAGCGACGACCGAATCTCGGAGTGTAGCCGGTTGCGGGTACGGTCGGTTTCGGAGCGCAGCCAAAATCGTTCCCCGGGTCTTGCGGAGCTCTTCCAAACACGTCCGCCCTCGCTGTCTGTCGGGCAGTCGTCTTTTTCCTTCTTTATCCTCCCCCTTCCTTGTCACAAAAATTGCAGATATCCTCTTCTTTCTCTTCTCCGGTTCTCACACGTGAAAATACCCTTCCCCCTACTTTAAGAAGTACATTGTTGAATTTCTTCATCCTTGGACTCGAAAAAAAAAACATCTTGAAGGTCCGCGCTTCTTAAGCTTTGTTGCCATTCACATCCTCCTCTTCGACGTTTGCGCCGCACTCACACAGGCTCTCGACACTGACTTTCTGGAAGAACCACGCACTCATTCCCAAAGCACTCGTGTGTCAAAACTTATCTACACTCTTTAACCTATCTTAGAGTCACACTGTTTCGTCACTTCACACTCGCGCACCAAACACCACAAACTTTCTGTGGGGTCACTAAAACAAAATCGAGTCACTTGCCCTCACATTCCCTCACCAATTCTCAATAAAAAATAACCAACAACAGATCTAATCGACCCACTGCGTTCGGGTGTACACTCGTACCTCTCCTCGACCTTGTCGACGTCGCGTTCCGTGCGCCTGCAGGTATAAACTAGGATTCCCACAAACCAAATATGCACAACGCTTCAACAGTTCAAACTTGAATCTAAACTATGCATTGACATCAGGTAAATAGATGCTTATAAGCCAAAAAAATAATACCCCGTTCTAAATTCTTGCACAACTAAAAGCAGTCTTTGCGAGGAACGTACAAAAGATGAAGCTTACGACACAAAAAAACAACAGCTGTACGTTCATCGTCTCTGACAATACAGGTATACTCGGAACCTCTGTCCACCAAGGCTGGGTCTGTGTGCTTGCCAATTCCACGTGGGCTCTTCTGTCATCTTAGTGCTACAAGAAATATGACAGCTCCTTCTTTGCTCGTCCCTGTTTTCAGAGCAATGGTCGCCTTGTTCCTTTTGTGTCTCCTTTGTTAGGCTCCCTCTTGGCTTTGCCTTTCCCTTTAAGCCCTTACTCTTTTTGGTACGTGGATACTTTCGGCCGCGATCGCTAGTTATGGCAACTGGTCTCATCTGAGCTGATCTGTACTTGTCCTCAACGTCGTCGAACGGTTTTCGACTTTTATGCCGCGTTTGGCATTTTCTTTTACGAGGACACAACTTTACACCTCAAGCCTTCAACTTGTCTTTTCACCGTTTAGCACCCGATTGACCTTCCTTTTCGCGGGAGTCTCATGTGCCACTGCCGGCCACTACATTCAAATTCCTAGGCACAATGCCTTCACACACGGTTGTCTTAACATCAAGAATCACGCCTATGACTTCACTTATCTGACTTGTCATACATTTTTGGTGTGACCGAGTGCAGACTCGTGCAAGCCTCGTGAGCACTTCCATGGTTTTTATCACGGAGTGATTTATTTCTGCTGGTCAGCTGCTGTATCAACTCGCTTCTTTTCGCTGTCTCCACCGCGTTGATGACTGACACTGGCTCCTCGTTGCGTGGTAATGGGCTTTGTGCCGCTGCTTGAAATTGTTCAAAGGGGCTACCCTGACTTTTTCCCGCGACTCCGTCTCGCTTCGGATCCACGCTCTCTTCAGTCAACGCCTGCGTCGTCGCGGTTTTAACCGTTTGTTTCTCCTCGTCATCCTTCCACTCCGGATTAGGATCGTTAACGCCTCGGACCATCGGCACGTTCCCAAGCACTAGGTCGTACAAGGGATTGCTTACGCATTTCGCTACTACACTTTCAGAGAAATACGGCGTCCTCGCCACAATTACCGCCTCTGGTAGATACCTCACTGTTCTGTCCAGGAGAAACACCCGACTCGATGCACCGGTCATCGCTTCAAGAGAAACCAATTCTTTTCGGACGACGACAGTGTTGCATCCTGTGCCCCTCAAGACCGTTATCCTTTTTTCACCTAGACGCCCCTCTACTACTGGCATATTTTCTACCACGAGCTTTGGCGCTCGTCCCACCGCCGCGTTGACCACCGCAATCTTGACGCCATTCTCCAGCGTAATGTCACCTGCATTGATCGCGACCGCCGATTCGTCGCGTTGTTCCATCCACAGGCAGGAAGCCTGGGGTCGGTCGTTCGGTCTCGCCCCGCAATTATTAGCTCGGTGTCCGATTTTGCCACAATTCCAACAGGTCACCACTCTGGACGTGGACGGTTGGCTGCGGCAATTCTCCGCCTTGTGGCCAGCTTTGTTGCAGAGAAAGCACTGTACGGTCTTCCTGCCCTCCCCACTCACCACCTTGTCCGTCAACATCGTACTCGGCTTCTTTGTCAGCTCATCAGTCTTCGTTTTGCTTGCACCGGTCTGAGTCGTGGCTTCCAGGCATAGGCAGGCTTTGGAAGCTACCTCATCCAAAGTTTGGCAGTCTTGTGCCCGAAGAAACACTGACAAACGGTTAGAGCACGTCAGCAGAAACTGCTCGACGTGCTCTAACTGTCCCGGAGAGCCTCAAACGCCCGTTCTGCGCCTGCTATTTCAATCCATCGGTCGAAATATCCCGCTAGCCGGGCGGCAAACTGTCTTCTGGTTTCCCCCTCTTCGGGTTTTGCCTCTCGAAACCGTTCTCTATACACCTCCTTGGTGTAACGAAATCGCTGCATCAGCGCCATCTTTGTTCGTGAATAGTCCAGCGCGTCTTCCGGGGATAGGCGGCCAACTACCGTTAACGCTTCGCCAGTCAGGCATAAACTCAACGTGGTAGCCCATTTTTCCTGGGGCCACCCAAGTCTCGTCGCTCTGCGTTCGAATCTCGTGAGATACGCATCCAAGCCATCTCTACCTTCTTTAAATTGCGGAATATATTTGTGCGGGCTTAAGCGGTGCCCCGGAGCGCTTGTCGCACCTTCGCCAGCACCCCGACTTCTCTCGTGATCGTCTACAGAGCCTTCTTGCATTGCTAGATTAAGCTGCAATATTTCTTTCCTTGTCTAACCTGGCGCATTCAGCCTCGCGCTCTTGTCTTGCCAATGCTCTATCCTCCCTCATGGCAGCTCTTTCTTCCTCTACCCACTTCTTTAGTTCGGAATCAACGTAGCCTAACTTTTCCCCCGCCGGAATTAATTTCTCGGCGTCAATATCGTTTCGCTCGGCTGCACCAATCCGCGTGCGTCCCGGCCGACGTGATCCAGTTAAGGGCATCCTGGCAGGCTCGCCATATTGTCACGTTCGGCCTTCACAGCACGCGAAATAATTAGGCGAGACGACGATAAGGAGAAAGAAAAGATATATATATGTATTTAACAGGACTTATAAGAAAGAAAGAAAAAAAAATTGGTAATATTCAAGGTATAGCTCAAAAAGAAAAAACAAACAAACAAAGGAACACCAGGACGAGTGTCACGTTTGGTCCCTTCCAAAATCCCGAGTCTCAGTTGTCAAGTCACTCACAACCTTTTGATCGGACGGTGCCACGATGGGTGCTGTCCTAGACGATGTCTGGTCCGTAGCGACGACTGAATCTCGGAACGTAGCCATTTACGGGTAGGGTCGGTTTCGGAGCGCAGCCGAAATCGTTCCCGGGTCTTGCGGAGCTCTTCCAAACACGTCCGCCCTCGCTGTTTGTCGGGTAGTCGTCTTTTTCCTTCTTTATCCTTCCCCTCCTTGTCACAAAATTTTCAGATATCCTCTTCTTTCTCTTCTCCGGTTCTCACACGTGACACCATATCTGTGCCCAGTCCTTCCAAACCTTTACCCTTCTACTCCAGAAGCCCTCCAGCTGTCCCAAAATAGTGGTTTCAAACTCTCCTTGGACAAGTGTCGTTTTGGCCTCTCGGCAAACAAGTTTCGATACTTCGTTTCAACTTATGTGCGAGCGAAGGCAAAGCTGGAAGCGCGAGGACGAAAGCTCCGTGCGTTCAGGCTTTGCTCGAGCGCGCGAGCTAGGGAGAAACGCTAAAAGCGCTGGTCTCGTGCTTCTAGCATTAGCTTCGCTCGCAGATAAAGTGAAACGAAGTATAGGCTTTGTTATCTCAAGCAAAGGTCAGCAGCCCGACCCAGACAAAGCCACCTCCACGTGTCGCATTTCACATCTCAGAACCAAAAAAACTCCTCTCATGGGTTCAGACGGCCAGCTACTACCGCCGCTTTATGAAGGACTTTTCCAGGCTTGTAGCCCTACTACAAGCCCTGATTAAATCACCAGTCTTTGCGTGGACCCCAAAGTGCGAGCATGTGTTCCAGGCCATCCGCACGGCGCTCACGCAGCCCCTCTTCTCGTCCACTTTGGCCCAGATGCCCCACAAAAGTAACCACTGATGCTTCAGGATCAGCATTGTGCTGTCGCAACTCCAAGACAACAGGGAAGTTGTCATTGTCTATGCAAGCCGTGCCCTCACGCCAGACGAGCGCAAACTCCACCGCAATGTGTGGGAATGCATTGCCGTGCATTGGGCAATCACATTCAAGTTTCGTCAGTACCTCCTTGGCCAGAAATTCACCCTCATCACAGACAACTGGACGGTGGCGTGCTTTACTAAAAGTGTAAAGCCCTCTCGACGGTTCACTTCTATGCTGATGGACTTGGTAGAGTTCGAATTTACAGTACAAGCTCGCCCGGGACGTCAGAACGTGGTAGCGGATCATTTGTTGCGCTTATCATGTGCCACCATACAGTCACCTCAGTCCCTATCCGCCATTCAGTTGGAAGACTCCGAATACCGTCAGATCCTCTAGAGTCTACCCAACAAAGAGTTCCACGAATTCATAGTGGTGGAGAACATCCTGTAGCGCGGGTAACCGCCAGGAGGATATGTCATTGTGGCTCCGTCGGTTATACGACAACCTATTCTTCAAGCACTGCATGACTCAGCAGGCCGTTTTGGCGCCGATCGGACGTTCCACAAAGTTCAAGATCGCTGCTGGTGACCCAGCATGGAACAGAAAGTACAAATCTATGTTTCATCTTGTCAGACCTGCCAACAATACAATCGCCCAACCTCCCACAACGTTGGTCTCCTCGGCAGGATGCCCACGTCGGACATTCCTTTCTCCATTACTGCCATGGACCATGTGACCATGCCTCCCAGTGAATCTTCCCGCTACATCCTGAATGGCATAGACTTTGCAACTCGCTTTATTGCCCCTGGTGCAGTGTCGTACACATCCGCAAGGGATGTTATACTGCATTTGCATAAAACATTCTACAATTATGGCAGCCCAGACAAATGCCTCTCTGATCACAGATCGGCCTCCAAATCAGCATAATTCAAGCATTTCCTGCGTTTACACAATGTCGAGCTCCACTACTCCACTGCTTACCGGCCCGAAGGCAGTGGCCTCATCGAAAAAAGCTAGGGGACACTGCTGACAGCATTGCGTAAGATCTGCGCCATGGAACCGTTGTCTTGGCCGGCAAAGCTTCCGGAGGCCGCCTTCGCCATCAACACGTCAGTGAACGCCAGCACAAGATTTTCCCTCTTTCAACTGCTGTTCGGCTATGTGACGAAGATCCCACTCCAGCATCATCGCCAGCGCCAGCAGCATAGTCTCATGGAACGAATCATCAACGTAACATGTTAACGACAGGAGGCAGCAGCCAATTCAGAAACTGCGCAAGTGTTGCGAAAAGGGCATTATGACAGCAGCCACCTCCCCCGTGGCTTTACAGTGTGTGACCTCGTCTGGGCAAAGCGACAAACTCCGCTGCCTCAAGGGAAAATGGCCCCGCGCTTCAACGGAGTGTACAGACTTGTTGAAAAGTCCACGCCCACCACGTTTAGGGCCCTTCGTGTGTCCGGCACGGGGACACGCATACTCAACCAACCTCGAACTGTGCACGTATCACAGATAAAGAGGTATGTCCCCCCTGTCTCTTTATTGGTTATCTACACGCCAAGCCACACAGCAGAGCCGTCCACCCCAGCTGCAGAGTTCACCAGCCAAAGTGCAGAGTAGACTCCCGCCGGCACCTCAACCGCGGGAGGGCCGGCGCCCACAACGAGAGCTCCGTCACCCCCTCCATTTGCAAGATTATATCTTGGATTCAACTGTCGGACATAGTGTTTTCTAAAGTGTGACATAGTATTTTCCGATGTGCCCGTGTCATTGGAAGTTCATAGCGCCTACCAACAGACTTGGTTCGCTCGAGAAGGGGTGGGATGTGAGAGCTCTCCCTTCTCGGACCGATTGAGTAAGTCACGTCGTGCACCGAGAGGGCGCCAATCGTCCAGGAGCCACGTCGCTGCCTGAGCAAGCTACCTCGGAGCACGCAGAAACAGGTGATCTCTCGCCGCCGGCGCACCAAGTCGTGCGCGCAGACGAAAACGTTCCATCCATGTGTAGTTGTTTTGTCCTTTATTAAACAGTTATTTCCCTAAAGTGCTAGCCTCCCTACCAAGCCTCACACCTGTCACACTTCTCCCTCCTAGTAGACATAACTCGAAAGAAAATTTATGACTCCACCACAGGCCTTTTCTTCACTGGCCAAACCTCCACACTCCATCCGTTTGCTTTCACACTTCGCCAACCGATACAGTCGCCTTACGGGCACTTGCTGAGTGAATTCCCATCGCTAACGGCAGCTCCCGACTGTAGTAAACCGGTCAGGCATCATGTCATCCACCGCATCATTACCAGCGGTCAACCTACACACGCGAGGTCTCGTCGGCTAGCTCCTTAAAAGCTTTGCATCGCTCAGCAAACGTTTCAACACATGGCTAAGATCGGCATAGCTCGCCCATCCTCGAGTGGTTGGTCCTCTGCCCTCCACCTAGTCCCGAAGAAAACAGGTGACTGGCAACCCTGCGGCGACTATCGCAGCTCGAACGTTGCTACAGTCCCCGACATTCAGGACTTCACTACGAATCTGAACGGATGTACCGTATTCTCGAACCTCGAACTACAAAAAGCGTACCATCAGATCCCCGTTGCTCCCGAAGACGTAAGAAAAAACCGCAATCGTCACACTGTTTGGACTTTTCAAGTTCACTCGGATGCCTTTCAGTTTGCAAAATGCCGCGCAAAGATTCCAACGCTTGGGCGACGTCGTTCTCCGCAGACTACCTTTCGTGTTCGCCTGCGTCGATGACATTTTGTCGCCAGCTCATCGTCGGCAGCTCATCGTCGCCAGCTCATCGTCGCCAGCTCATCGTCGGAGGAACATCCACGCCACCTGCACCTGGTTTTCGAGCGTCTCACCGAACATGGCCTGATCATCAACGCAGAGAAAGGTGCGTTCGGCGTCCCGTCCTTGGAATTCCTGGGCAACGTGGTAGACTCCAGTCGCATCCGTCCTCTTCCCCGAGAAGGTGAAAGCAATCACCGACTTCCCACGTCCAGAATCCCTCCGCAGCTCCGTCATTTCCTAGGCCTGGTTAATTACTACAGGCGGTTCATTCCAGGCTGCGCGGCAATCCTACTTCCCCTAGAAACTCTCCTTCGAACTACCAAGGCCACAACAGCCAGTTATGGCTGGTTCGACGCTGCAGGTAACGCTTTCACTACAATCAAGGAGTGTCTCGTTTCTGCCACCTTCTTAGTTCATCCAGAGCTCGAACACCCCCCCCCCCCCCCGAGCGTGATCATTAATGCTTCTCGATATGGCGTAGGAGGTGTACTGCAACAAATAGCATCAGCAATGAGTGGCTCCGGCTCCGTTTCTTCTCCAAATAACTTAAAGCAACCGAGCAATGGTGTGGTGCCTTCGGCCGTGAACTCGTCTCAGCTTACCTTACCGTCAAGCAGTTCAGATTCTTCCTGGAAGGACGATCGTTTGTGATCTTTTCAAATCACAACCCCCTGACCAATGCCTTCAAATCGTCTAAGGCCACGTACTCTCCCAGAGAGACAAGACACTTGGTATTCCTAACTGAATTTTCTACCGACATTCAGCATATCAAGGGCGTCCACAACATCTCCGCCGACACCCTCAGCTCGCGTCTCCGCAGTTCAGTATCGCGGTTCTGACCTTCGACAACTCCCTATATATATATATATATATATATATATATATATATATATGTTGTTTTTTATATTAAGACTTAACAGAATTTTTAAAAACAAACCATGAAAGCTAGGTTAATGCGGTCTGCGCAGGTGAGTTATACGGCCAGGGGGACATAATATAGGAGGATAATTGTAACGATCAGTCGGATAATTAGTTAAAATTCGTTAATGAACTTTTTAATTGATAAAAATAGACATATAGTTCCAATTAGAAACTTGCTCAGCGTCATCGAAAACCACTAAATCAGTAATTTTCATAACGACTTTGAACACGTGAGAAGCGTAGTAGTGCACTAAATTTACAGCTCGTAGAGCAGGTACAAGGCTGGGGCTAGATAAGAGACGGAAAAATTGCGCGGGTGCCTTATCGCAACCGCTAGCTTTGTACGTGCTCCACGAGTGCTAAGTTTAGTGCACTACTACGCTTCACACGCGTTCAAAGTCGTTATGAAAATTACTGATTTAGTGGTTTTCAATGACGTTGAGCAAGTTTCTAATTGGAACTATATGTCTATTTTCATTAATTAAAAAGTTCATTAACGAATTTTAACTAATTAGCCCGACTGATCGTTACGATTAGCCTCTATATTATGTCCCCCTGGCCGTATAACTCACCTGCGCAGACCGCATTAATCTAGCTTTCATGGTTTTTAAGAAAAAATTATGTTAAGATTAAAAAAAACACCCTGTATATATATATATATATAATAAAGAGAGAGAGAGAGCGAGAGACGGATGAACTACACGATGCGACATGAGCCCCCAGACGTCGCCCCCACACATCAGATATACTTTCGGAGCCCCTGCTGCCATTCATCGTGCTTTTCGGGCCTCGGCTCGGGGCAGAGCCTGGGGCAATGAGAACACTTACCGTAAAGTACCGCAGAAGTGGCCACTTCGTTCATGCGCCCACTATTAACAATTCTCAAACTTGAGAATTATGCAATTTATACGTTAAGCGCCTGATTTGACCGGACAAGTGCCCATGACTAAATTAACCTCGTTTTCGGGTAAAGTAGAGTCGGCACTCCCCGGTATTTCACGGCAATGATGACGGTGAGACTAACTCAATATGAATCTGTATATCTGTCAACTATTACTATAACTAGACTGTGTTACAAGTTACTCCAAAAATTCAACCTATTTAATGTTAGAGTTACTGAAACTTCACGTTAACTCAAGAATCATTCAGTTACTGATATTTTAACTAATACACTAGCCATTAATACAGACAAACCCAATTGTATCGAACGTAGGTATATGGAATTATTGCGTACATAAAAAATCCGATAAAAATCTCAAGAATTTTATACTTATTATATAGAACGTGTTCGGGCTCATAATGGACGTATCAAACATTCCAATGCCCCATTGTGCGAAGGGGCTTCCCCGCATTACACTGGCGCACGGCAGTGACGTGACAGGCACTTGTGACTCTGAAACGCTCGACCAGCACCGCGCGAGTATGCTGTTAGCGCCGGAGGCGCCACCCAGGGCCATGCGGCATCGCCGACCCCCACGTAAGTGCCGCCCGGTCTCCAAACTCGGTCGGCTAGGTCTGTCCATTGCGTTCGCGTCGTTTCACTCGTCTCTTCCCGGCCGTGATGGCTGCCAGCAAGAAGGAAACGGACGTCGGCGACGACGACGTCCATTTCTCTCGACGTCGGCCAGCTCCGTCGTGGTTCCCGCGACGACGTAGACGTCGGCAACGACGGCGAGGTCGCGGGAGCCACGGCGGAGCCGACCGACGGTGTGGTCGCCGCCGAGGTCGTTCGGGAGCGGCCTGCTGCAAGCGGCGAGCCCAGTCCCGCAGACGCCAAGGACTCTGTACTGTATCCGAGCTCAAGTGAAGCCGCTGCTGCCGAGGCTAGGCCACCACGGACTTGCACTCGCCGACTGTTTAGATACCATAGAAGAGGCCGTTACAAAAGACGCTACAAGTTAAAGAAACAGCTATACAAACGCGTTTTTTTTTTGCCACAATAAATTATCGTTACCTTTTCGAAAAAGTGTTCCGATCAATGGCGAGGTGCAGGCCGGTAAGAGCCGCAAATGAGTCGGCTGCATTGCTCGACAAGCACCGCGCTCTGAAACGCTCGACCAGCACCGCGCGACAGGCACTTGTGACTCTGAAACGCTCGGGAGCGGCGTACTTATTATATATTTCGCGTTTCTTTGCTTCATTTTGTGTATCAAATTTTCGCTATATCGAACAATATGAACTATTCTCCCTTCTTCGACATGGGCGGGCTTAACTGTACCTTTAGTTATACTCCCTTTCTCCTTACCATAAACCGCAGTGGACGCTACGAATTCCTCCAGTCAATCCAATGCCGTGCGGGTGTCACAAGACATTCAGGAGGGGTACGGTGATGCGCAGGAATCGCAGTCACACGATGCATTCGCAGTTTTCGACTGGCCAGGGCGGCTCATAGCAACTGTTGAAACTCATCGGAAAGTAAGACGGAATCTATTGACTCTTTAGCTCCATCCCACATCTAACGCAACATTCTGAAGGCCTCGCTAAACACATTTTGCACACGTGAGGAGCCATAAAATAAAATAAAACAAAAAAACTGTGCACATGCGGCACAATTAGCAACCCGTTGTGCAGTAAGGCGAACGAAGCTTGTGTGAGATGAGTAATCAGTGGGTGCATGGGCACGTGGAGTAATGCTCTATCAAACGCTGTGCCTGAAAGCAACCTAACGCATGTTTTTATGAAACTATGAGAGACCAAATGCGACTAATCCAAACCTACTTGGCCTTCGGTGCGTTGTAGAACCCATCGGGCAATACTGTCCGCTTAGATACTAAACCTGACAAAAAAATATTTGTTATAAGCAGAAAAAGGCAGTAATGGTTGCAAGTACCAAAGATTTTTCGATTAACTTTCATCACGAGAACCAAACAGTAAGTTTTTTCACTCATGCTCTCTCTCTCTCTCTCTCTCTTGGCAAAATTTCATAGCATTCAGCCGAAATGAAACACAAACTTGCTATTTAAAGAATACAAATGAAGTGCAGCAGTCTTGTGTGAATAGTGAAGTTTGAGTTTGAAGTGAATCTGAGGCTTGTAGGGGTTTTGGAGAAATACTGAATAGTTTCTCAGTCTTTCTCTATCGTGCACCATGCCTGAACGAAAGTTCCCTTCAACACTTGAAGACTGCTCCCAACCTTCCAGTTGTCCACTTTTAAGTTCCGTTATTTTAATATAAATACTATATGAATTGTGGCAGATAAAGGACAGATTTGTTTCAGTTATCCTAATTCAGCGGATTTATAAATATGCTCGCTACATGTAACTATTTTTTCTATTTCAAATTTAACAAAAATAAAAACGCCCAGCCAATGCATTATATATATATATATATATATATATATATATATATATATATATATATATATATATATATGCATATATCATATATACATATATATATATATATATACATATATATGTATACAGAATAACTGCATATGTACAAGCTGTTCAACGAAAACAAGCTTGATATTGCCAACAAAGGCTGGTAAGCACTGAATGTCTGATAGGCCTTCCACTTATCGGCATTAGTCTGTGGGGTCCCTGGAGGGGCTCTTACCGCTGTTTTGGCATTTCTTACGTTCTCAATCAGCTTAGCTCTGTTCTTCCACCGTGGACACGATGGAAAAAGAGAGGCGTCTGAACGGCGCCGCCTCGCTACAAAGCAAGTGTGTCGAAGATTCTGCTCCAATTTCTGACAAACACCGGAAGATAGCGCAGCACGACCTGCCTACACGCTTTCAAGGCAGTGAGGTGCGCAACCATATGCGGGCAAGCCCTTCGAACGCCGTGCGAAAGGGTCTTTCTTCGCGACAAGAGGAAAACTCCGTCCCTCGCTAGCTTAGTCGGTTAAAAAACTTCGCTCAGGATCTCAAGGTGATGTGTTTAAATCCTGCCGTGGGACTAAAGTGTTTTTGTATGGCTCCCTATGGACGTTCTGCTTTCGGCGGCGGTTTATCGTTACAGTCGAACGTTACACTGAAAGCGTTATAGATCTCCACGAAAATCTGCTGGCAAAACACATCAGAGGCACGAATGATGACCATGGGGCGTCAAGACATTGCTGCCTAATATACCATATCTGCACAAATATAACGCGAGTTTTTTTTTTTCTTTCGAAATTAGAGTTTTTAAAACGCACCTCGCATTATATTCGAAATTGAGTTAAGCCACGAGGCACGCGAGTCTGGAGAAAACAATGCCTCAGGCTCAATGCAGGAGATCGGGTGGGGAAAGAAGTGGGGGTGTCGGAGAGAATTTATAATCTATTGGGCCACGTGAAGGAGGAATAGGGAACAGAAAAATTATTTTTATCGGTTTTGTGTTTGTACAACACACCCCGAAAAGCACGCCGCAGAAATGGAGCACATCGCGCGGGAATGCGGGCAATGGCCAATTCAAGCCAATTCAAGCCAGGCCAAGTCAACACACGCCAAGCCGAGAACAACGCCACCGCCCCTTCTTTACGCAATCGTACAGCACGTTTGGTTATACGGAGGGCCCGAAACAAGAACGTCTGTGATCGTATATCGGGTCCAGCATTTCTTTTTCTGCCTGCGAATTTTTTTGTTTCGGCTTTTGAGTGGTCTGGTATTTGTGTATTGCTGCTTCTGCTTCGTGCCTCGCTTTGCTTGTGGGCTGCCGAGGAGCTCACGCCGAAGAAAAAGGAACTACCAGACAAGCGGCGCCGTGCTACTGCATATCTGCAAAGTCGCCGAGTGGATTGCAAATGGAAGGACCTGAGCACTGAGACTGAGTGCAGTCAGAACATAAACTGATATTTCTTCGATTTCCATTGCCTTTTCACTCCTGCTATGCCCGCGAGTGCGGTAAATTTACACGGCCTCGGCTCGCGTTATACTAGTATTAACGTTTTTTTAGCGCACTAATTTTTTTTTATTATTGTGCTCGAGTTATATTTGTGCAGATACGGTACACTTGCACAATCATTGAGGGTTAGACCCGTGGAGTGTGGTTTCACCTAGCACCGGTGCACTGCGGGGAAGCAATACTTGCAGCGCTTACGAACTTCGCAGGTATTGCTTCCCCGCAGTGCCCGGTGCTCGATGAGAAGCGCATTTGAAGGAACTAACCCGCCGCTATGAACAGTTCGAAAAGAATGAATATCGCAGTTCGCCTTGAAGCGAATACCAAATAGTGTTGTGCGAAATTCGATAATCGTGATATTCGCGCAACAGTACAATGCAGCAATAACAGCAGGATTGCTTTCTCTCAATTTGTCTTTCAAGCGGTTTAGGTTCTACGTTCCATTTCGTCTCGTGATAAACCGCAGCAAACACTACAAGCCATTCCAGTCTCTTTAACGCCGTGAATAAATAGCACGACTGCGCGTCCAACGTGTTGCTGCGTCCCTTCCGAAGGTAACAATCCACACGGCTTTGGATTGACTAGAATGGCTCGCGGCGCCCGCTAGTGCCCGTCGTTAGGTGAAGCGGTGCATAGCCAACTGCCTCCGTGGTTTGCAAAGTATAAACATTTCTTGCGCCTACATACGAGCCACACGGACGTTTCCGTTAAAACACCCCGTGCAATGTCCCTTTGCTATCCTCGGTTTGGCTAGTGCTACATTGTAAAGCAATGTGCTCACTGGCCCAACCAGCCGTTTTCCTGAAGATAGATTGCCGAAAGGTGGATTATTTAAAAGATACAGCGAAAAAGACGGGACGGAATAAAGGAGACAAACAACCGGTGAACTTACAAGTGAAGTTTTAATCGTCAAGGAGCAGCCTATATTCATGATCAAACAAAGGAAACACACAAATCCAATAACACCCCACTGAAGCCTGCACAACCTTGGCGCATGCTGTCGTCGTGAAAGAAAATCTAATTCTTTAGCCGACAAAAGAACTGACGAGGCGCTGGCACACTCTTCCCCCAAGCGCGCTATAGCCTCTGCCTCTATAATCTCCCTGGTCAAGGCATCGGCACTTCTTCCAATGACAGTACATTTTTTTTAATTCCACAGCACAGCCACAGTCATGACAATGAACGCCCAAGTGGCCTGATACTACACTGTTTACATCGTAACAACGCTCTATTAACCTATCATTGAGGCATCTGCCCGTATGACCTACGTACAGTTTACAACAGGATAGTGGAATGGAGTGAACCACTTTCTCGGTACAATGAACAAACGGATTTGAATGCTTCTTTGTGCACTCCAGAGGCCTCCCGGTAGACTGGTTGACATTTTTGCAAAGCTTAGACAACTTGTTCGGGGCAGAGAAGAACTCGAGTGACGTATACCCGGTTTCTTATTTTCTTTAAACCATGGGAAATGTTATGCAAATAGGGGACCACGGCAACTTTGTTTCTTCTTTCTTTAGGAGCGTTCTTCACATCTGCACCGCGTTCTAATTTCATTTTCTTTAACAAAGCGCCTGCTAACGACGTCAATAGGTGTCCGGATAATACGCTGACCGAAGGCGGGAAACTTGAGCGTCAAAGCTCACCTGTGCTTGATGGACGCAGGATTTCTTCAGGGCATTCGAAAAACACAAACTCAGGATGCCCCGTTTTACTGATTTTGAATGAGCGAATTGGTAAGATAAAACTGGCTTTAGTCCAAGAGGTTCGAACGATCAACAAACGTGCTCTTCCAAAAAATGAAGACGGAGGTCGAGGATATGTATGGACCCATTGGCAGCTAACTCGTGAGTCAAAACCAATGGGGCCAAGCAGTCACCAAACACAGACAATACACTTGACACCAAATGGGTCACGTCACGCTTGGTGCTATCTTAAATCCCGAGATAGTCGTCAACGACATCTAAAATTTTTTACCACATTTGGACCATCTAAAAGGCTAAAAAGATTAAAACTTCAGTTGTAAGTTCAGCGGTTGTTTATCTCCTTCTTCCGTCGCGTCTTTTTCGCTGTACGTTTTAAATAAGCATGCCTTACCAACACGCCCAAGCTTCAATTCGGAAAAGGTGGGGGAAACACGTTGACGAGCACACGAGCATTTACTGGCCACAGCCGTCAATTCTTGTCCAGAAGCGGTGAAAAGACGCGCGAGACGAGGCTGGGCCGCGCGCTGAGTTCTAACTCTTTCAAAATGGGTCTTGTCTGCGCCAAAAAGGTGAGGAAGCACTAACGAAGAAATTAACGTCAAGAAAGAGCAACGAACGCCTCTTCAGATTAAAGACCGGTTCACCCGTTTGCTTTTGAATGCGACTGACTGCACCGCAACCGCCTGGAGCGGCTTCCTAGAAAACAGAGTGGCGCCATCTATTGGAGAGTAACCGGAACACCTACGATCTACTTGTATTTTAAGCGTAAAGGGTGGTTCAGACATGTGCAACGAGCGCGCTGCGTCCGTTACAACCGGAGCGACCGGAACGACCGCTCTGCGCGGCGCGTACACACACCTGCAACCACTGCAACAAGCGCAGCGGGTCGTCAGCGCGGCGACCGCTTCTACGCCGCCGTCAGCTGTTTCAGCGGTGCCTCCAAGGGGACGCACTGCCACTCAATGCCGTAACAGAATATAGACAGACAGCTTTCTATAGCCTAATCCTTTATTTTTTTTTTCGTGATAGGCTTGCATGGTAGAGTGGATGAAAAAAAGAAAAGAAAAAGATGCAGTACGCCGTCTTGGACGACTCACGACTCTAATACACGACTTTGCCAATAGTACAAATATCGCCACACGCCTTTTCTACGATTATAAAAGACGATGTAATCTTAGCAGCGATATAGCAACGTAGAAATATGATTTCGTGATCAGATAGACGTTGCGAGCGTTCAGGATTGCTAACACTAATCACTTTTCTCCGGTGATGAACACGGGTGAAAATTCGCATCCTTTATACGGTACGCACCAGTAATACCTTGAACTTGAGCACACGCATGAAATGCGCCAAAGAAGAAATCCGGGCGATGTTCGAGGACACAAATGCTTAGAAAGCACCACTGTAGTCGAAGTAAACAAACACGACGGCACGGGCGTTTCTGCTGTCTTGAGAGTGCCGCCACGACATCGCCGCACGAGTAGGTGGATCTTCCCTTCTAGTACGTGCTGGCGCGACACACGACGAGAATTCACAGTCAAGGATAGCGCTTTGACGCGGAACGATGAGCTTTCACCACGCCGTCCTCGTCGACGATCACCACCGACGCCATGTTTGCAAAGAAGGAGCCGGCCCGCGACCGGCATGCAACGCGCGCAACCAGTTCTCCTCGACCTGTGATTGGTCTGTCACTGCGGTTGTTTCGGTTGTTTCCAACGCAGCGGGGAAAGTTGGGCTCGCTCCAACTCCTTGCGTCGTGAACGACACATGCGTGCGTCCCTCCGTCGCTATGGCAACTGATGGTTGCAGACCCTTGGAACGGTCGTTTCGGTTGTTTCGGTCGTTCCGGTCGCTACGGACGCATGTGTGTGAACGGGCATAATTCTCTCACCCTGTGCTCGAAATATTCCTGGCAATGTTACTAGACACCATTTCTTAAAGACAGTGCACAGATTTGACCTCGCAAATCCTACAAAACTTTCGGTCTAGTTATACGAAGGTCGGAAGTGTTCCAGGACTGCCCGACAGATGGCGCCAGTGTCTTGTCGTTAAAGCCCCTCGATAAATTTCGCAATTCGCGTTTCTGACAAGTACCACCAACCGTTGTTGCGCGAATGCACAAGACACGAACACGTTCCACGAGCAAGTGGCGAGTCATCATCAGGGGTGGGACAGACCAAGCAGGTTTCGGAGCAATTTTTGAAGCAGAAAAATTTGAATTTCGGAGGAGTGTAGGAGCAGAAAATCCACAGTGTGGAGAACCTTAGTATCAGAAATACCTGCTATTTGGAGCATTAAAGTATATAAAAAACAATATTTTGGAGCTCCTTAGGATTAACTGTGACATTAAGTAACAAATGCGTCTTAGTTGCACCTAGGATTGCGATTCAAGCGAAGTAGGTTTGTACTATGCAATTGTTAGCAAGTATTGAATAAACGTTTATTGACAAATATTTAAAAATTCACGCAGAAAGACCTTAATTTTAGGAACAATATTTGCCTAAAATTGAAGGGGCACGAATCGGTAGCATAAATGTTACATGTATGATGCAACAATATATATAATTGCAAGGGCGCAAGCAAAAACGTGGAGGGGCTTACAGCGATAAACCGGGGTTTTGGTCTACACTCGAAAGTGACCCACACAAGGCCGCTGCCATTGGACGCAAATGTGACCACTCGTTACGTGACCAAACGAAATGCGTGACGTGACAAGAAAGATGGCTGTGCCCAGGCAGCGGTTGGCCCCAGCTGGGCCGGAGCAATGGCCGGAGCTTGTCGGGTGCGTCGTTCGTTGTCGTTCGTCCTAGCGAGTTTATTTCAGATATTGAAGCCTTCATATGAGGCCGGTCGGAAGCGACTTCAGAGTTCACCGTGGTGTCTGACGTAGGTATAACGTAAAAATACGGAGGAACGATGTGCATTTCGCTGGTGAGCGACCGGGATATAGCCACGAAAGAGACAATCGCTCCTGCGTTGCTCGGTCCTCGGATTTACTCGGATATCGCTAGGATAAACTCTAAGGCAAAGTTTTTTGTGCTCTCGTTGACCGCAATTTTCGAGGTCTGCAGTGAAGCGTGTGCAATGTATTTGGATACACAATTTAGCTACGGAAATTGCGTGAGTCGTGCTTGGCAGAGTGCAATCGTGGTGGCGCTTCGTTCAAATGACCGAAGGCTCACTTTGGTTGTGCGGCGCACCGGAGAGCTGCCGTGAAGCTGGTTGTTCCCGTGCAGTGCTAAAGGATGCTGTGCTGCTTACCAAATTGTTCCGGCGTAGACGTGCACTTTGACGGAGCACTTGAAGAGCTTTCTTCAAGGTGGTAGTTCCTCTGCCGTGCTTTAGGGGATCTGTGCTGCTTCCTAAATTGTTCTGGCGATGACGTGTGCTTTTGCGGAGCGCAGGTGTTGCAGTTGGTATTGAACCCGCTGGTCTAGCGTACGTTTCGTCGGCACAAAAGTTTCATCAACACTCGTTACACGAATTGCAAGCTGAATGAAATTTTCATCGCGCGTGTTACTTACCCAGCCCACCCGTTCACGCCGCTTTGCAGCGACAGTCTGCAGCGGCTTATTACCAGAAAAGTGGTCCCGCATCCATTTCAATTCAGTTCGTCCACGGGAGTCGCCAAACCCCGAAGGAGCGGCTTTATTAGGACAGAATGCCACTAAAGCAATGCAGCTTATTTAGTGGTCAGGATAGACTATCTTTTGTTAGTTTTGTTATATTGTCATGAATGATTGCTCCAGCCCTATCTTCTATCAATATTTACCATTTTGGAAAGTTCCAGGCCATGCTCAGCTGTCATCGTATGTACTGGTGGAGGTGTTGGGTACTTTACCTATAGCCTTTCACTTTGTGTGCACCCTGGCGGCTCCTCAGCCGAGTTTCCCGACAACGGGACACGGGTGGCGGACTATCCCGCGTCTTAAAACCCCGGCGAGCCGTGAACCAAGTCCTATCCCGAGCCCAACATAAAAGCCCCAAGACGAGTGAGCACCACAAAAACGAACCTCGCAAATACACCACGAGGAACCTGAAATCCGAGCCAGTTGCTGCTACCAGCTAGAACAACCGGAATGCGGTCTCCTGCCAGAAAAACTGAAGCTGATTAAGCCAAAAACGCCACACCTGTAACAGCAAACCGCGTCCGCTCCCACACTCTTAATCTGGGGCCACCTAAGGAGCCACCTATAGCCGTGACAAATGAGATTCAAATTGTCACGGCAAATTTCAGGGCCACCTAAAATTGCCAGCCCGTTTGCCGTCCCTTTTAGGTGGCCTCAAAATTTGCCGTGACAAGTTGGATCTTGCCGGCCCGTTTTTTAGCTAGCCCGTTTTCTAGCTGGCTGTGTAGTAGGTGGCCCGTTTTCTAGCTGGCCTGTTTTCTAGCTTGCCTGTTTTCTATGTGGCCTATTTTCTGCTGGCTATAAAAATGTGCCGTCGTCCACTCCCCCGCAGAGTATCTCGGAGGGTCCAGAACTGTGATGCACGAAGAAAGCCAGGCAAATGAGAAGTACAGGAAAGTTTCACCATAGAAATGAAGCTGTGACGTGGCACTGAGCCTGACGTCTCCTTGTATGACTTCATGCACACAGTCACGTCGCAACTTTATTTTTGAGGCACAAAATATATTGGCAAATCATTACCAAGCTCAATTTGTATACTTTAGCGATTCACTTTCCGAGTGCTCTAGGGGAAAGCAAATATACAGGAATTGTTTCAAGGGCAAGGCCGATGGTTTCTAAACATTTAAAAGAACAGTGGGTCCGCAGGTAAACAATCCAAGTATTTGTTTGAATTAGATGCAGAGATGAAGATACAGATGGTGCTTTGTTGTAATAAATAACACATTCAAACAATAAAATAGAAAAGTATATGAAAACTTGTGTCACTTGCTGAAATATTGGTGGAAGCATGGCCGTTGCTTTCAGTTGACACACTTGGTGAACTAGGACCCGCCGCAGTTGCAGGTGTGCTCTCCGAGCCAACTGTGTTGCAGTCTGCCAGAGCTTCGTGCCTCAAGACGGGTGTCCGCGGCACGTCCGAAGGCCCTTTGCCTCTGTCATCAAGGCATGATGCCACTGCGATTAAGAATTTTCAGCATTTCATTATAAGATAATAGGGGAGGGCATGATGCCGCTGCGATTAATAATTTTCAGCATTTCATTATAAGATAATAGAGGAGGGAGAACATGTCTTTTACCTTAATTACGTTCTAAAATTTAGCAAACAGCTGGTTTTTTAGAAAGTAGCTTGCTGGATGTTAGAGTCTATACAAATGTTGAGTCATCGGCCATAAACATGGCCGCTAACAAAACGTTTATTCGTGAGCTCTGCGGAAAACAAAATAAGCGAAAACAAATTCGCCAATTAGATAACCGCATTCGCTCTCGGCGGCCATGCTTATGTCTAGTCACTGGACATTAAAAAGCAGTCTTACGTCATATGAATAGAGCTTTGGTGGCAGTTTGCATAGTGGGAACAAACCAGTAAATTTCGACGCCACCAGGAAGGGGAGCTGAGGCTATCCACCTGTCATGATCTACAGGTTCAGGGTTATATCATACAGGCTGTGTCATGAAATACCGACTAAATCATTTGCTCAAAACTACACGTCGCACATAAACAGCTATTTTTGTTTAAAATAAAAATTCATAGCTTTTGACGTCTGGATAATTATGGTGTCAAAAGATTTTGAATAATTAACTTTCTGTAATTACTAAATTTAAAAGTATGGTCACGTCAGGGTAAACACCTTGCTAAACTGCGTCAAATATTGTAAAATAAATAGTTCGACCTTTTTCAAAAAATATTGTTTAATACATTTCCTAAATTCAGTTAGCCTAATAAAAACTTATTCTTAGAATGTCACCAAACGTTAAACTGCATTACTTAAGATGTGGGGAAATGGAAAGGAGACAGGCATGCTACCTCCGATAAGTTGGAAAAGGTTAGTTTCCGCCTAAGACATTTCAATTTATAATAACATGAGGACAAAAATGTGTGCAACTTGCGGTTCGCGCAGTTGCACCACCACAAATATTTCTTCTTTTTTTTGCAAATAATCCAAATTCGACCGCAACTTTGTGCCTGAAATAAGATCTAACATGTATACTCCGTTACATCATGAGCACAAACTTATAAAATATTGGTAAGATTTCTGTGTAAGATGGGGACAGGGACAGCTGGAAACAAGCCATCCGAGACACAGACACCCGAGCATATTTTCTTTGCTCGGGTGTGCGTAGAACGCCTGCTTGTCTTTCTCGCTTCCGAGCGCGTACCGATTAAAGCTCAACATGCTTTAATGTAATCAGTGTGGCACCCCTTCGCTGCGGACAGCGGTACGTCGTAGGCTGCGACGCGGTGGGCGGAGACTGTCCTCACATGTCACGCTTTGACGTCTAGCGCAGGGACGCGAGTCTCCCCTGAAGACTCATTCACACAGAAAGAACGTTTCGGCCGACGTCGAGGGTCGCGTGAGTGAAGAAGGTTGCACGCACAAGGACAAACTTAGTGTACTGTAATTGTTTTATTCATCATCAGTATTAGTATAAATGTTCCTTTTGTGGCCGTCCTCCTTTGCTCAACACGATCGTCGACGCCGGCCGAGACGCACGACTATATACCTCGGACGGCAAGCTAATAAGTGCGCCGTGTACGCCGTGGTCTATCGGCGGACACTTCGGCAAGAAAAAGCACCCCCTATAAAGTATTTACACCTTGTCGCTGGAAGATGCTGGTGACCACCGTTGAGGCATAACCGGCTAGCTTTATCTGCTTCAGCTTACCATAGGCCAACCATAAGGGCTGCGACTCCGACCCGAGAACTTTAAAAATTGTCACCCTCCACGAGTGCTTGTGCGCATCTGAGCCGACGTCAGACGCGAAGAGTCCGCGCTTATATCTGTTGTGGTAAGTCCATGCTAAGGTGAAATGAAGTAAACCTGTTTTCCGCTTTCCACCGGCGACGCCAGCCGGTATCCGAATAATATGAAAAGAGGTGTTTTCAAACGCGCTTCTTAGAATACAAATATATGGTGTATAGATACCTGTATCATCCAGGAGAGGGTCCAAGAAGTCCTCTGTTAACGAGAACAAAAGTTACTAGTTAGGAACTCTTCCAACACTTGACTCTAGTTCGTTATTAGCCAGTGAGCTACATAATTACCCGGTCGGTTATGCTGAAGAGGACTGTGCCCGCAGTAATAGCACAAGCCAAGTTGGCCCAGAAGTGGTGATCGTGCTGGTCGTGCCGCCAGATCAGCAGGCCGTGTGAAGCCATTGAATTCACATGTTCCGTCATGGTTACACCGCCCGCCTTTGATATCCTTCGACGTGAGCATCCTGAAGAACTAACTCACTGTCCCGCGGCTTCGGCGCACACTCTAGCATAGGCTTCCATCACCATGATAAGAAAACAAACGTCACCCGCAGATGCTTCCGATTAGTTTCGTACTTCGTACGTTCAAAATTCGTCGTCCTGGCACAACGAGAAAAGAAATGCGCTGGCTGCGCCCGCCGGGGACGCTGGATTGCCGCAACTGCCGCTATCTGGAGGAAAGCAGTCCTTTTCCCCACTATTGCGTGCATACCCGGCCCGTTTTTGCCGGCCCTGCACAAACGGGCCGCCAAAAATTACAGGGCTGCCTACGGAGCCACCTAAATAGCCATTCGCAACATTAAAGAGGGAGGGGCGAACAGCAGCCATGACGTTGTACACGGCAACTTTGACGGGGCCGGATCAGTTCGCGTCTAAGTCCTGAAAACGTTGAACGTCACGCCTATAGCCGTGACGTTTGCCGGCCCCAGATTAAGAGTGCACCATCGTTTGCATGCCCGTCGCACCCAACACTCCGACGCCCTTTCACGCAAGGTGTATGAGACGTCATGGACAGGATTGAACAATATGACCGTGTCGCCCGCCAAAATCAGTGGCCACACAACCTGAAGAAGCTATACTTCTCACAGAAGAAACTGCCAAGCACCAGTTTGAGAACCACGAATCCTCCTTAACGTCGTGGGAGGTTTGCAAGATCGAGCTGAATCGCACATTCGTCGGCCAACATCAACGACAGAGACTCGAATTCTTGATTCTGTCCAGGACACAGCCCCAACAAGAGCGTCGCTGCCTTCGTAGAAGATGTTCTGCGCCTGATCGAGAACCCAATCAGAAGCTAATATTACAGAAGACTAGAAGTTAAGGATCCCACGTCCCTCATGTGAGGGACAACACCTTCGGCAGCCTTGTCCGCAACCCCCGACAGCAGTCGAACGGTTCAGATCACCGAGGATTCCAATATTGAACGTACTGCCGGCCTGAGCTTGTCACTATCAACAACACCCCGGCGTCTCGACACTCGAGTCGTCCAGCTGCAGTTTCGACGACAGCCTCCCCGGCATCCGCGATATCATTTCCAGCGTTGTCAGGGAGGAGATCAGGAAGCTACTTCCTGCCATTAGTTGCCCGGATTTTATTTTGATTGCTGAGATTGTTTCGGAACAAGTTCGACAGGCGTTTCAACCATATACTTCTGCAAGCGAAGCGCATCTGACGAACCGAGGGCGACTTACGCCAGAATGGCACGACTACCACCACCGGCTACCCGTTAGTATTCAATGCTAATTCAACGAGACACCCTAACGCCAAAGCATTTCCGAAATCGGGAAGAACAAGTGAAACTCCGCACTGAACAAAGTACACCAAGGAAAAAGGAGTATCAAACGTTACCCTGTGAATTGGTTTTACGCTGTTTTTTTTATAGAGTGCACGGGCACATTTGATGTGTGATCATTCTCTAAATAAAGTGAAGGCTATAATCAAAACATTCTTTGTCAGCAGGCGCCTTGGCTGCACAAGCTGCATCGTACGAAGCTCTCACACTTGTTGTGAAAAGCAAAAACTTTACATACAGCTTTTATTTATTGTATGTGTGCACTTTAGGTACTCATGCGTTAATGTCTTCGCTTATCCATTGAAAATGCGAAAGTGTCTGCGCGCTTTTTGTTTTTGTGTGTAGGGATTACAGTGAGAATGTGAGGTGAAACTGTTTCCGCAGGGCAGCAACCACCAAAAGAGAACACCCACTGAAAATTATTTCTGGCTGCGCCACTCGATGAGGTCGTACGATCTTGGAGCGACGCAGGACTGCATTGTTGATTTAGTGATCTAGTTCACATCGTTTAGGATACGGACAGTGCCTTCGGGTTGGAACGGCTCCAGATTTCTTCTTTTTCGAGTTGAACATTAAAAAACAAAGGGCGTCTTTTTACACCCTTTTGTCCCATATAATGCACCCCAAAACTTAAGTTCGACGCACAGCGTACTATGGTCCAGCAGACGGCCCAAAATTTACGAGGGGTTTTATACGGGTGCAATAAAACTAATTAAATAGCTAAAGTATGTATAAAAGACCACAGAAAGAAAACGCAGAGGTTTTGCAGTAAGGCCAAGGAAACACCGATTTTTTTTTTCGTAGTCAGTAGCACGTACATTAGCTATTTTTATAAGTTGTACCACAAGGACGTCAAGCCTCCTGTCAAAGTTTGTAACGTCACATCAACGTCAGTGCGTTGTACGTCGAGCTGAAGTTTTGGGGTGTTTTAAATGGGACAAAAAGTGTAAGAATACACGGGTGGACGACACCGCTTCTGAGGAAAAGTCAGGAACCAAGGTTCGAATACCGCAGCCAATCAAAAGCTTTGATGGTGAGCAGGCTTAACCTGGTGTCCTTTTTATTTGACTCTGCCTTGCGGAGTAGCCGCTTGACCTCTTGGTACTCCTCTTTTCCCTAGACTGTTGGAGCGGGGACACCCGGGCCTTGACGCTGTGTATAAACAAAATCATGAAGCACGCAATTTTTTTTATTTCTTCTGTAAAAAAACGGCGGACCTTCGTCTTTGCAGACTTCCAATGGTATTTCATGGCGCGCAAAAATTACGAAATACTGGAGATCGCACCATTAGCAGTCGCGTCTGGAAACTCTTCCACTCTCGGATAATTGGTGTATACGTCAATAATCAGTGATTACCTAGTTTTGTATGGCGAGTATACTCGTCATACACAACTAGGCAATGTCTCCGACCAAGTTCAAAGAAGTTCATCCAAACCCGACCAAAACCCAGTTATGATGATCTTTCAGTTCCACAATAAAACACGCATCGATGTGAACCAGGAGGGACCTCGTGAAAAATATGGTGCCTCACCAAGTCCAGAGTTTTTTTACGTTTTAGCGCGCAGCCATGTTGTGCCAACAGGGGCGCCTCACCGCGGGCACTTCACGCGGACTGCGTTTTCGTGGGGACTGTAATGCCGTCCCAATGAATAGCTCTTGTACATCTGGTGTTAAAACCCACACACGACGAAAGAACAAACGGCACAGCCAAAGAAATCGCGTAGAATGTGCACACTACGGCGTATCACCGCAACTTCCGCAGTCCCCTGCGCTGCAAGCGCCATCCAGTGTCGAGACTAGACCGCCGGTCACCTCTGCTTCCGAGGCTAACAAAATCTGGTAGACACGCCTTACCGTGTTGTCTAGTGCCACTAAATAAGCTACGCTTCAGAGGAACGACGCTTGGCCTAAGTGTGGCTTCAAATGGTGGTTGCTAGTTATCTGAAGCTTTATCTGAAATTACAGGAAACACTTTTCCGCCCTCCAGATATGTTCAAACAGTTCGCGACAGATCAAGGCAATATTACATGAGCTACCTAACACCGAATCTAATGCCAAGGAAGTTGCACTTTTGAATCATGACGGTCGGCAGTTGCGTACTGCTCTGCATACAAAACAAAATGGCGACACCCAGAACAATGTGGGGGAACAGAGTGCCAATACTCTACGCGCAGCTCATTTGGTGGCTTTAGTGTTGCCATTACACCGTCCTTTCATCCGCGCGACCCAATCACCCCTAAGAGATGAATGGCGTGAGGTACATAATCGATAGAATAGAAGTGACTTCCTGCAGTGTTTGTTTCGCACGTTTTGAGGCATAAGTATCAGTTTTTATATTGCCGAGGGCGGCTTGCTGGTGAAATGTCTTTATCCTCTCGGCGGCTAAAATCCGCGCAAGAGAGATTTTTCTGGTTACACGACTGCATTTATGTAAACAAGGGACGTGTAAAAAAAAAAAAAAGAAAGCTCCGCATTAACTATTTCTTTTTTACTTTGTCAAGCGAGCGCATAGCTTTTACAGTGCTGCAGCTCAGTACTGCTGCAGGGTCACGCGACTTCGTCTTGTGTCTCATTTGCACGCGCTCTCGTACGAAAGGTACAATAAACGAAACGACGTGCTCGCGCAAATAGCCTTGACAGTGTTCGAGCTGTGTCAGCCTTGACTACGCTGCGCCAAATAGTTGACTCCGAGATAGACAAATGTCCGCCGTAAGTTTGTCCTCGCTTCGATGGTATTGTTCAGAGCTGCTCCGTTGAAGTCTGTGCACGCCAGCCAGTTCCGCGTACCGCCTTGTTTGTCCGATGAAATGACCCGCACGGAGGCAGCCGCAAGTAGCGCCGATATGGTCGACGAAGGTCGGTGGCGCAATCTCGTGATGTCATTGTGAAGTTGCGAGACACGAGGAAAATCGATTTGTTTTTTTTTAAAGAAGAAAACACCATTTTATTATTTGGTATGCGCCATAATGTTCGACGTTCTGCCGTCTCAAAATCGTGGCCGTCTGGAACAATATGGCTTATACGGCGTGAAATTTAACACACAGCTATTGTAAGCGGTTGTTTATCTACAATATATTTTAGAGTTACTTCTTCAAGCTGAAAAAAAATGCTTGCACCTATACTGAGAAAAATAAGAATCGGCCTATCTGAGAGATTCGATCGTTGTGAAGCAACCGTGTTGTGTAGGATGCTTGTCGTGCTTGGACTGGGTGGAGTTTCGCGTTTTTTCCGTACCGGGTGCTCGATAGCAGACGTGGTGGAACATGTGAGACACATTCCCTGAGCACAGCTTAGGTCCCGACGTACAAATAACAATTCGATCGTAGGCGCTCGGTTACGTGATTTGATTTCGTTAATTTTTCCGTAGGTCGAGGCTGGCAGTTCGGAAGAGAAAAATGCGTTTCTGCCACAAACGTCCTCTCCACCCAGTCAAGCAAATGAGGTGGGGGAAAAACGGCAAGGCACCAAGGCCTATCCACACTGCACCATGACGTCACGACAAGTGACTAAGAACAAACCACGCGCTCATTGATTCGCTCTTTTCCTCACACTTGTTATAACATAGGCGAGACCTTGTTGGCGCAGCCAGAACGGAGTATTCAGTGGCGGCCATGGCTCAGTTTACGGCTGTTGAGCTTGCGCCGATGGCGAACAATGGAGCCAGGGGCGCCGGAAGTGCTTGGTAGGAAATGGAGGGGGGGGTGCACATAAATATAGATTTTTGTTCTACTGAATTGATTGCCATGAGCGCCGAGTAAACAAAACAAACAAAAATGGACGTGCCGTCGCCGCCCCCTCTCTTCTCTCCCTCTTCCGTCGCCAAAGGACATTGGATCAAGCTCGTTTCTGGGCCGCGAGTGCCCCAAGTTACAGATGCAGTCATCAGAATAAAGTAAAACGCTGCTCCAACAGCATATACGGTTTCCCACAGATTGCATTCGCAAAACATATTCACGCTGCGTCGATTCTTAATTGGTAGCCAAGCGGGCGAAGGCACGGGGAAGCAGCACGGCATGCCAAGGAAGCTTTGATTACACCGCAAGACCGGCGGAACTTGCTTTCCAGGAGTTGTGTCTTTCTCCTATGGTTCTGCGCATTCGTGAAAATTGCCACCTGTTCTCAAAGGCAAGTCTCACCGTTTTCGCAGGGGTATAATAAACTTCTTTGGCGAATGACGACGAACGAGTAGAAAACGTGTTTTCAGCACGCTGCCGCCAGCCTCTGCAACACTCGCAAAAACGCGATTTTGCTGCGTGCAAGAATTCCGTCCGGTGGCCACACTCGCGCCGCAGCGACCAAGCGGGGATGAGCGATCCAGCCAATTCTCATAAAGATCAGTTGCCCAACCCTGGCACAACGTCGTACGAACTAAAGTCACTGGCTACAGAAAAAGTAGTGCAAAGCTCCCCGTATGGTCGCCATTTTGGTCAGTGAAACGAGTGATATTTCCTTAGCCTTTCCGTTCTTGGTGAGCAGATCTAAACTCGGTGGTGACGTGTAGCTTTATAGAGGCGTTTCTTGTATACCGATATTTTTTCTATCCATGCACTGGCGAAACCAGCGTACATCTTCGTACCACCACCGCATGCTGTGTCGGTGCCTGGAGGCACTGAAAAATAAGTTTACTGCTTTAAAATAGGCAAGAAGAACAATCTAACTGTAAGAGATACATGGAGATTGGCATGATTGATAAGCTAATTATATGCACAGCGCCAAAAACGCTTGTATTGGCGACAAACGCTTCCAGAACGATGATGCTCCATAATGATCTGATCTTTGCACGACTGGTTTAGAACGACACTCTGGAAGCTTTGAAGATTTGAATGAACCGAGATGGCGATTTCCATGGGAACGTAGACAGCTTAGCCAATCACCTTGTGAGGTTTCGGTCGTCTGCACGTTTGTGTCTCTTTGTGTCCGGCTGGCTATTAGGGAAGGCAATTACGCTACTTTTCTCGGAACCAGTGACGTTAGCCCCAACCGGGTCTGGCCCCAACAGCAGTGTTCTAGAGGATGTAGTGGCAAAAGAGGCGCCCGCTTACATTGGGCCGCGTGAAGACGGTCGACGTAGATTGCCATGATTAGCGCTGGAGTTCCGGGCCCTAGGAGAATAGGCGATATCCGAAATTGTAAGCACCATCCTGTGAACGGGAGAGGAACCAAGTTCGCCATCTTGGCAGTGGCGAGGAACGCCCGAGCCGACGGGCGGCTTTGTGCGCGGGCTCGTAAGTGTGGCGTACCCTCGGTGTTCTACATTAGACCGGTGTGACCAAGCGAACTGCGCAGGCGCGCGCATTCCGTAAGTGGTTCCGCCGCCATGCTATTTGTAGTCATCCCTTTCCGGCTTCCCGGCTACATAGGGCTGCGCGTAAATCAAAGATTATCGTTGGGAACGTCCCGGCATCAACTTAAATTCTCCTGCATGTCTGTATTTCAAAAGATTGTGTTGTTTGCGATGCCTTAGTTTGTCAGCAAGCGCAGAAAAGCAGTTCCCTTCATCTTATCGTTCTAGAATCGCTTTGTCACCTGCTTCGACGTCGTCTGCTTCTTCGTCTTCGTCTTCGTGAACGCGTGAGCGTGAGCACACTGCCGTTCACACAGTGGTCCTACCGCGGCCTCAGGAAAAAAACAACGACGCCACTACTCGAGCTTTCCGGCTACTCGGACGTCTCAATTAACCTGAAAACTGAACATCTAGTTTAATGGCAAAGAACAAGAAATTTCGAAGGACCATCGGCTTTGTGTAGCACCGCGGAAGCGCATCAAACGTGTTGGTGAAAAATTGAGCTTGGTAGTGCTCAGTCTTGTGCATAACATTTAATCAACAATGAAGTAAGAGGGGCTAAATAAACTCTCGTTGAGCGATAGTTTTCTTAAAGTTGTGTCACTCTGGTTCACATTCTGTGCGACAGGGTTCAGATGAACTGCGGAGAAAAAAACGCACACAGAGAAGAAATTATCTACAGAAAGGCCATGCCTGACGCGCCGTAGCATTTCGTCAACTGTCAGAAAGAAGCAACCATGCAAGATACCTGAAAACTAGGGGTGGAGATGATTTTTCGTGTACAGTTGCTATTCAGTTTTATTTTGTTTTCGCGAGCTCTGAACACGAAGAGTCGCCCGGCGCTGGAAGCTTTTTTTCTGCGGCCTCGGTTGGAGTTAATGCAGAATAGATCAGTAACGCCAGCCTAATAGACCACCACAAAATACGTGAGGTTCATTGTTTACATTTTTGGCGGTAAGTGTTGCACTTCTAGATTTCATCATGTGGTTTTTTCACGTTTCGTATGAAAAAAAAACACAATTAAGACTGCTTCCGAAAAAGTTGTTTTATTTCAAGTTATGTGTATCGGAAATAGTGATTGTTTTGATATTTGGAAGCACAATTGTGCTTGGAACATGTCGTCGCACTAACGGTTATAACCACCAAAAGGCATCGAGCAAAAAGTGTATTAAAAAAGGCCTCAGCAAAACAGTGGAGATAGACCAACGGCTAAACCGCTACGGAGCGAATGCTGAGAGAGTTTCCAACGTAAGGAACTTTTCGGCACGCTCCGTGTCTCGTGCCCTGTAATCTTACACTTCTTATCTCACGTATAAATATAAAATAATATAAATTATGACGCATATCGCGAAACAAATCGAAAAACGTTATTTTTCCTGCCGCTCTGTCCGGTTCTGTTTACCTTTCTTTGCCATGGTGCTTTCGTTCGGGAAGACATAAAATCCGAGGCCTTTTTGCCTGGCGCTGTTATTGTAGCACCGTGGCATACAATACCTGAAGCCACTGATTTAAAACCAGGAGTGAACACCCGGCTAAGTCTCGTGCTAACCCGAAAATTTCCAAACGCCGGGCGGGTTTACAATGCGCATTGACGCGGCCGGAAAACTGGGAAGAACTACAAGTACCAGAATGCACCACGGCAGCGGTGGCGTCGCGCAACTACTGGTGAGATCGGTCTATTGTATACATGCGTGTAGCAGTAAACAGATTTTTTTTGACGCTGGCAAGATGACGGTGCATTGCGGCGTTCAGCAGTGCAAGCAGCGCGGCATCAGCGACAGCGACGGGAACAAGGTATGTATACAGCCTAAGAGAACGGCATGAGAGATCTCCTTTGACGGGGAGGGTGTTTTGATCTTTCAACTTTGAGCCGATTTCGCGGTATCTGGTTGGGGACGTGGCCTCGAACTAGCGTGACTATGTCACTGCACTAAAAAATAAAGCCAAAAGCTTTCGTCCTTGTCGCGATATGTTGGCGAGACTTACCGTAGCTGTTCGTACGACAGTGCGGCAGCGCGCACCAACGGCGCTTCTATATTCTGCATTCAATGTTCCTTTTTTTTGTTCTAGATAACCTTTCATCGCTTTCCGAGAGATACCATCCTCTACAAGAAATGGATCTCTGCAATGAAAAGAAACGAAGGTGCTAACTTCCACATAAACATGAAATCGACGAAAGTGTGCTCGCAGCATTTCCGTACGTGTGACTTTATACCTGGCGTGGCTAGCGGGCACAACCTCCTTAAGGACACTGCAGTACCGTCAGTGTTCGCTTTCAAACCGCAGAAAAAATGTTCGGAGGGCCCCAAAACAACGTGCACCACCACTGCTAAAAAAACTGACCAGCCACTGCAGCCAGTGGCACGGACAGCTCAAGCAAGTGAAGACGTGCACCAAAACGTAGTGATGGGCAGCAGTGATGGAGTGGATGCCGCTGTTGCAAGCCCAGTGGAACCTGTTCCCGACTGCTCTTCACGTGCTGCAGAAGCCGAGCATCTTGCAAGAGTGGTTGAGCAGCAGAATGGAGAAATAGCACGATTTCGTGATGAATGGAACAGCTGAGACAGCAGCTGGAAAATGGAAGAGGTGCGCTACGCGAGCTTTATGCCACAAAATCCGCCTTGAGCAACAGGTTTGGCAAGAGCAGGGAAAATCAGCTTCCTTTTCTATTGAGCGCTTCAAAGACTGCGATGTTGACTTCATGTTTTACACTGGTCTGCCGGGATATCAACACTTCGCAGCGTTGCTGGGTTTTCTGGACACTGGGAAGGATGGCTGCAACGTCTAGCGGAGAAAAAGTAGCAGCGGGGAGAATTCTTTGAGGGGCCGCAAGCGAAAGCTAACCACAGAGAATGAACTCTTTTCAGTTCTTGTGAGACTACGTCTTGGTCTCTTTGAAGCAGACTTGGCACACAGGTTTTCCACTGCGCAGTTCACAGTGTCAAGGATTTGCATGTACTGGTTGAATTTCCTGTATGCAAAATTAAGCTCATTTTCCCTGTGGGCACCAATGGGAACAACAGATGCAACGGTGCCAGGTGATTTTGTGAAGAAATATGCGTCAACGAGGGAAATTCTGGATGCAACGGAGGTACAGTGTGAAGTGCCAACCTCTCCGTCGCTTCAGTCGAGGACATACTCAATGTACAAATCAGGAAACACCTTTAAAGTGCTTGTCGGAGTACTGCTAGTGGGCTTCTGGCCTTCGTGTACGAGTTTTACACAGGATCGACATCAGACAGAGAAACTGTAGTAAGGAGCGGCTTTTTAGAGTTTTCATTTGAAGAGAATAATTCTGTGATGGCAGATAAGTGTTTTTTAATTGAGGATTTGCTTGAAAAAAAAAAGGAATGTAACTGAATCTGCCCCCTTTTTTGAAAGGCTGCACCTTTACAGATGGACAAGTGCAAGAAGAAAAGGAGATCGCTTCTCTAAGAATTCATGTGGAATGTAGAATACAAAGAATTAAGGGACATCATATCTTCGATCAGCCGATACTACTGACCCTTGCCCCTGCAGCTAATTAGATTTAGATAGTGGCAGTCACTGATCTCAATGACAATTGCTGGATCGCGTTTGACCAGCACCGCCTATGGACGGGAATGCGGCCACGGTCGGCCATCTCTTTGGTAGAGTTATATCATCTCTAGCCATCATAGTAATATGGCCAATATGGCGGACAGCGCAATGGCGGCAGGCTGCCATAAAATAGCCGTAGATCTAGTACACTGTACCGTGGGTGATATTTCGTGCTTGATTGAAGTTGTTCGACGAAGCAGATTCTTGAAACCCGGCGTGAACGGTAGCCTCGTCTTTGAGGACCCGGCGAAAGTTCTACGAAAGCGCAGCACTGGGGGAAAGCAGCGCAGCTCGCATCGAAAGCAGACCATAGAGTAATATACACAAGGTAAAGAGCGGACACTGCCATAGGCCCCAGCGGCCCAGATAGACGAGTGACAGGTAGCGCTCCTAGCGGGCGGCATGAAGCATAATCCGATTCCGGTTCCGGTCAAGTTAGTTTCGGTTTCGGTTTGGGCGTTCTTGCTCCGGTTCGCCGGTACCCTTTCCTTTCTCTTTCCTTCCCGCCTCGCTCCTCGCTCGGCTCTCGGGAGCTCCTCGACTCCCGAAGCCGCTGTTTTTTTTTTTTCTAATATTGACGCAGTTTTATTTTAAATTTTACGATAGAATCCGTGCAAAATGTGTCACACAATATTTCAATTTACTTTACAAAACAGAGGTGTATTTCTTGTTCTTTTTTCTATTGTAAAACATCGAAGTTACACAATCGCCACAGATTCCTGGCTGGTGGAGCATTTTGGGGTCAACAACAGTAAGTGGTTCGAAAACATTTTATTGGACCACATTCATGTATACATGATTTACTTCAGAAGCTCTGTATGTTTTATACGAAACTGATACTCACAAAAATAAATTAATATGAAGCAGTTCGGCATATTGTACACTTCGTAATAGATTGTTAGCAGAACCAAGTTAACAAAATCTTTCCACAGGGAACACGCTGAATGATCCATTCACTTTCACGCCGACTCGGGCACGGGAAGTAAGTACAGAAATATATAACACATCGCTATCATTACCAGTCATAAGAGTGCGAAGCACACACTGGATAGTACAAATTCCCAATTTCCGGTTAATATAAAAATCGCTAATTTGCATAGCCTCAAACTCACTGCGGGCAAGCTATTACCAAACAATAAAAGCTGTATTTGAAATCTGACAAGATTCAACGTCCCTAAACATTCCTCGAAATTGTTCAGGAAAGAAGAATGGCTTTAGAAAAAGCGGCTAAAAAACTATGGACAGTGGATACAAGTGCATACATTTTCTTTCGAATATTTTTACCCTCTATACACTATTTTCTATAGAAATTCTGTAGAAAGTGAATAAATATTTTTGTTCGTGAGCCGTGATACACATTTGCTGGAAAAAGGGAAACACATGTTTGGAGTGCAAGCAGCACTACCCAATTAATAAGCGCCTTCTATTTTTGGTTTGGCAACCGCCTCCGTTATTACACTATTAACAGTTAAACCTGTTTAGTTGCTTACCAGCCACTGAAGAGTGCAACCGAACTTTGTCCCAATTCCGGTTAAGTAATCGAACATGCCAATTAAAGCCCGTATTCTGCAAAAAAATTTTAAAAACCGTTTGTGGCATTCCTCTGAGCAAAGGCTAAAACCACCCAGACCTCAAAGTGTGCAATACAAGGCGGCATAGACTCCTTGAACGTGTGCCACACTCTCTATTATTGGAAGAAAGTGATTTTCTAGTTGCTGAATGAAATAAAGGCAGCCTGTGATGGTACTACTAAGTTCCCGAAGAGTTTTCCTGGCACGTGGTATGCTTCAAGCACAAGAAAGTACTGGTAAGGCCTGGTCAAGTTATCAGATTCATCCCGTAGCAGCTGAGAACAGCCACAGCTGTGGGTAGTCTGTTCAAGCACAAGCTTGATCAAATAGCCCCACACGCAATAAGTGGACGATTCATCAATTACGTTAGACCTAATGTCTGATGCCAGCTCAGAAATATCCTCTAATGGCGGGAAGTTTTCAATTGGAAGACATTCCACATTGTCTGAAATTGAACTTCCATAATGCGAAGGTATTGGCAGCTCCTTGAAGAGGTCCGCCTTGTCATCCTCTACGTTTCCATTGTTCGACAGTTGGAACAGTTTCTTTATCACTATGTTTTTTAGTCCGGTGAACTGATGCAGTTTCGGGTGTGTGTTCCAGCCCAGCATTTGTCGTATATAGCTCGAAAAGGTTTTTCAAGTGGGTCTTGCTGCAGGCGTCGTGTAAGAACTTAAAGTCATGGCTGTTTGAAAGCTCATTTCAGAGCATGAGGGCACTTTTATAGTAACTTGCCACCCTATGATGGCTTGTGGCTGTCTCCTACTTTGGAACTGCCATGCTGAAATCCATCCGAGTTGCTGGTGAAGAAAATCGAGTATTTCAGATTCTCCCTTCAGAATGGCATGACGCAACTTCTTCCCTGTCTTCTTGAAATGTGAGCTATTCAGACAATCAAAAAGTATGTACATCCTATCACAGAAATAGGCTGTAGCCATGGCTGCCTCAGGACGCTCCTTGGCATAAACAAGAAATATGATTGCAAGAAAGAGTGAGGCACTCAGTACCTGTGCGGCACGATTTACTTCCATGTTACTGAAAGGTTTTTGAAAAATGTCTCTCAGTAAGTTTCGGAGCCAATTGCAAGCTCATCTCACGGGTAGAACGATAAAGTTCAACAATATGGGACGACTCAATGACCTCATTTCCAATGCAAAGTTTTTATGCTTGGAGATTGCTTTTGGTTGTTTTGGGGAGGTGCGGAACATCAAAGATAAAGTAAACATATTCGTTGTCAACTTCAAAAAATGGCTTATCAACACACACCGTTGGTTGGCCAAGCTTACGTTTGAAGCCCCTAATCAGAGACCACAGCCTTTACTGTGAAGCCAACAGTCTTTAGCTCCCGAATGAGAGAACTGAGGATACTGCGTTTAACAGAAGACGTTGTTGGAGTGTGCAAAACAGCAGGCACGTAGCCAGGGGGGGGGGGGGGGGCGGGAATATGGGGCCCGCCCCCTTTCCCCCTCGAGATCTTCCATTTTGCTGGGACCTCCTCTACCCCTCATACAGAATTTTGTCATAAGCACCCTCCCCCCCCCCCCCCCCTGAAACAAAAATCCTGGCTACGTGCCTGCCCAACAGTGTGTGCAAGGGGCTAAGCCCACTTCACCTCCTGAAAATTCCAGAAAGCACAACAACTAAGACTCTATCTGCAATGCTAGATATACGTTCAACACCGTCATCTGTAAATCCATGGACAATGTTGCGTACAAGGTCGTGAGTTAAGTTCTCTTTTAAAACAATCTCATCGAAAATCAAGATGCCCACACAATCAAGTGCAGCCCGACAGCCCGGCGGAAACAACAGCACGAACTCAAACCGATCGGCTCCACAAGTTCCCGCCGAGCATGCAAGCACGCGGGAGGTCATGCGTCACCTTGATTGATGCAAAGTCGACCGAATATGATGCAGCAGAAAGCACAGACGGACGACACGCACGGCACGGACGGGCAGAGGTCATGCAGAATGATGCAGAGGCGACGGCGTGCAGGCAGGCAGGCCATGGCAGGCGCCATTCATCACGTGGTTTTTGTGACGTATTTTATTTACACTATTTAGTTGTTTTAAGTACTTTAAATAATTCTAAAGCATAACAATTTAAAAAATAAATACGGCTTGGAGAGATAGCTCTAATTAATTTTAACCAAATTACAGAAAAGCGCCACGTAGCGGAGGGCATTAAACGCACTATCTGGGCCGCGAATCGGCTTCAGTGTCCTCTCTTTACGTTTACTATATTACTGTATGAGCAGACTACGTACCGGCGTCTGCTTTCGATGCTTTTTTCGATGCGACTTTCGATGCGTGCTGTGCTGCTTTTCCCCGGTGCTGTGCGATTTTGTGAAACTTTCACCGGGTCCTCAAAGACCGGGCTACCGTTCACGCCGGGTTTTAAAAACATGTTTCGTCAAACGATTTCAATCAATCACGGAATATCACCCACGCTATTTTGATGGCAGCCTGCCGCCACAACTGCCAAAACGCCGTCTGCCATGGATGAATGATGGTGGCTGCCAAGTGGCTTCAGCAGCTGTATCTTGGCTAGAGGTGATATAACTCTACCAAAAAGATGGCCGCCAGTGACCGCATTCGCGGAGCGGGCAAACGCGATCCAGCAATTGTCATTGAGATCAGTGGTGGCAGCCATACTCACAAATTTTCAGTTCCGTTTAATAAATCGCAGAGGCAGCACAGATATGATGGCAGGCTGAAACCTAACGCACATATTTATGACAAGCCCACGTAAATTTTGCCTTTCCGTAAAATATTGATCGATTGCCCACTCAAAGTTCAGACACCATCGCGAGAAAGGGGGACAAGCGCATCCTAGGTTTGGGGACGAAAAAGCAGGACAGAGATGAGAGGGACCTTGTTTAGTGCGTGCGCCTTTAAAAGGGGATGGGTGCCTGTCTGCAACATGGACACATGCTCTGTAGTTTCCCGATATGTTCACATATTTTATTTTGCGTTATGTGTGTCGAAGGTTCGTGCGACTGGCTAATACCTTGTATAATCCTGGTATGTGTGCTGACCTTCACGAAAAAAACCTGTCATGAGTGTAGTGCTTGTGTGGTCTCTTTGTTTTGTCCTCGTTCGTAAGAGGGAGCATTTTGTTGAAAAGGCAGAGGTGTCTGCCGGCGTGATGAACCGTAAATGCTAGTGTGCCGAGGGGAGGGGTGACAAACATGATTGAAACACAACAGTTCACCCAGCCAGACTCATCGTTATCTTTTTTTAGCCCTAACTACTGCAGTTTGAGCTAGTTTACTTGCAGGCAACATAAGGCAACATGTGCCGAGAGTAAAAATCATCAAACTTTCGACGAATTTTAACCCAGTCCTGAAAAGAAAAGCGAATGCGCTCAATGTCTATTCACTTCTATGAGCAGACAACGAAGTCTCCCCAGCGACATCCAGTCAGAGCAATTTGGCCAGCCACCTGGGCATAGTGGCCCCTGTCCCGGTCAAGATGTGGCTCATCGTTTTCATTGAATGTTATGTAGAAGTTCTGCATCCTGGCAGAATCTGGTTCAGTGTCCCTGAGTGAGTACGGACATTTGATTTCGAAGACTTCATACGAGAGCTCCTCTGGATCACATACCAGCCTATCAGGTGTGGTACCAAGCCACGGGAATCCAGGGTTTACTACTAAGCCGCAGTGCTGGAGCGACACATTGTGCTTGAAGTTAGTCATAACAGCTGTATAGCGGTCCGCAGCCAAACTCTCATTTCTTAGCCCATACTGAACTGCGCGAACATGCGAGATGTCTTTTGGCTCGATGAGGTTCCGCAACCACGTTTCTGTCTACTAATCTCGCTTGGGTCCACGACCAAAACTTGACGGGGTTAATCGGTTGCGCCACGCGTCTCGCCAGTGCGCACTCCGTTCATGCTTTTTGGAGTTCAGTTCGAGCTCCCTGGCGCTTTCCGGTGACACTTCGATCCCCTGCGACAAACGGTAAAGGTCGTTATAGCATAAGAACACAACATCTGTGACAGCTCGCCGCTGGATTACCGCGTTTCTCCTGGCCCGCCACCCTTGCTAAGCAGTGATTACGCAAGCAGTTTTTGTTTTCCTGCTTGACTGGAAATTATACTACATTAAGATTTATACTCTCGTCTTCTCTTTGACTACCTTTACACGTGTTGTATGTTTTTTTACGAATGCGTTGTGTTTAGGTTTTGTAAATAAATTACACAAAGCGAAATGAAAATGCCGTACATTTTATAGCTTTGCAGTTTGTGAGACTGCCTAAGAAACACTGCAGGAAGAAACAATACTTGGCATAAAGCCCCTGTCAGACAGGCACTATGAACATTAATTGACGCCAATGACCAGACATTTTTTGTGATTTGACTAATGCCGCTGCCAGAAGTTGGGGCACACATTGGCTGTCCAGACCTGGAGTGCATGAGCTGCAGCTCATGATTTTCTTGTGATTTAAAAATTTATTTTGTTTAGAAATGCACGCGGTTATGCATAATGCAAAACACCTACTGGGTAGTCAAGTTTTGTCTGACACGTGGCTCAACCTAACCCCAATTATCTGCGACAACAAAGTGGCCCTTTCGCCATATTGGTTGTAGTCAGTGTGCAGTACGGTGGAGCTTCTCCTTCAACTTCGTTGGTGCTGACTTGTGCAGTCTTTGTTTGCGTATGGTTACAGCAGTAGCAACACTATCGACTGTCCAGTGCAATTCCCGATTACTTTACGGAAGGGCAGCCATTCGAAGGCATCGAAGGCATGAAGGTTTGAATGCTTAGCAGGCGAGAAGCCAGACCACCATCGAGGCCGTGGGAAAAACAACACCGTCAGGAGTTGACAATTTCCGTAAGACGTGTAATGTCTGTTTCACATGCAGCAACTGTACGAGTAAAACTGGTGCAACAGCAGGCACACTAAGAGTCATCGCAACGGTTGAATTCAAATGTTCTCGCCACCGTCACAATGTCTGTCGCAGCACTACATGTTAGTTTTTGCTTAAAATACAATGTATACGCCTTCATATTCGTGAATATATCACGTTTACCTGAACTAACCGATAAATTTACATTTTTTCGGTGCTTATACAAGACGAGGTATTTCAGTTTTAGCCTTGCAATGTGCATGAAACGCAGTCTCTCCTGGTCACGTGGCGCAGAGCAGACGCCACCGACGCTGCTATAGGATTCCACCTGGGATTCTCTATCGAAAGGATTCCGCTGTTCGACAGGGAATCCTGTCGAACAGCGGCTGCGACAGTTCCACTGCAATTTTAGTCGAATAAAGACAGGAATCGAAGCATGTGAAACGGGCTTACAGGCGGCATCTCGCACGCATAAACATGTGCGGCAGCAGCTTCGCCAATACGAGCCGCCTCAGTGTTTCACTGTTTGGCCACACTGGCGCTGGCAATCATTCGATGGTGGCGCACTCTGACCAATACCCAGCGGGTATGCGTCATATTTACCTCTATAAGGCGCGTGCAGATCTCTGAAACAAACAATTGTGAGTCATCGCTCGTGTTGTATGCTTCCCTGTTGGGTGTCTTAGTTTGCGCTGTGCATTATGTCTTACGATCATACCAACCAGCCCAACAACGTATTGCACTGTCTGCCACGGCTGCCGTAAGCAGCAACAACCGTCAATATTTGCCATTCCTCCGTACTGAACGTGCCAAATAATGTGTGCTACGGAGGCCCATCGAAGAGGGAGAGCTTCGGTACCGAAGTTGCAAGGCCGATTCCTGCAGAAATGTTGGCCGAGGTCACGTCTTGTAGCCGGAGGGTAGCATTGACTACTGATAAGACAGCGGTGAACCAGCAGGTGCAGGCCCCAGTTTGGCGTCCGTTAGCGGCCCTCGGGCAGCCAGTAGTACTGCGCCAAAGTCCTGGTTCCCAAGGCTTTGGAGAGTTCTGCCCAGTTCATGCAGCAACTCCAGCTGCCGTTGCTCGTTCTGCTTCTTGGCGCAGGCATCAAACTGCCGCACTGGAATTGGTGTGGGCACGCCTTTTTCACGGGGAATCCTCCAATCTACGTCTTGGACACTTATTGGCCTGATGCCTCGTCGTTGAGGGCGCCGCCACTGTTGTGGCAGCTCGGTGCACGACAACTCTGGCGGTGTCTCCTTGTTAGACTTTCATCTTCAACAAAATGATCAACCGAAGAGTGGCGAGAATGTGGCTGCATGCACTGCTTGCTCCAGCAGGGCACACGTAAGTTTCACCTGTCACTGCACCAGTGTCAAGCCTAAATGCGACTTGAATTTTATACGGCACTCTAGTCTTCTTCTGGCTCCTGGAGCATGTAGCTTGTGCATAGACGACACCGAGCCTATTAGAATAACAAGGAGTAATTTGTGAGCTGCGCCAAATGCCCTGTTTTTGTTTGTTTGTTTTCTACTGGTAAGCACCTTAAGGGCAGCAAAGGAAAAGTTACAGCCAGTGACCAAAGAAGTTGCTCATAATTAAATGTGAGGTAGGAGCCACATGTTGAATCTTCTCTGGGCTAGTGCTCATATAGGATAAAAAATAAGCACTCAACTGAGTTATAGTAGTGCCGCATTCCCCTGGTATATTCTCAATTGCCAAAGTCAGAATATTCTCCCTTGCCAAAGTGCAGGCGTTTTTACAGTTGCTGTATTCTAGCATGCGTACTACGTCACGGGAGGTGACATTACGAACTAGATCAGAAGAAATACGTTGACCGCATATACATTTGCACACTTGCGGGCTATATCATCGGGAAGTTCCACGCGCTCTTTGTTGTTGTAAAATTCGGCTCCTTTCATTCAGTGACGTAAATATGTGCCGACAGCTAAGGCCCACTCCAGACGCAGCGTAGTCGGATCCCGCCGCGAGCCCAACAAGCTCGCACGTCAAGTCATAGTAAGTAAAGCATTCCATCGGTAACAAAAGCTAGGCTGGTCCGTGAAAACCACCTCGTTTAAGCAAGGTTTCAGCATCCCACCAAGCACTGACAATCGTTGACTTCTCATGAGTTCAACACGAACGCGACAGCGCCGCTTCGAAAGAACTGCTTTGCCCGGTTGCGTCGCAGATACATTACTCAGGCGTTGCTACGACTAGAACAACAAAGGGACGACGTGAACAAGCATAGCAAGCGAGGTATTTTTTTTACAAAGAAAAGCAACGGTAATCACGTACCTAGAGTCGCATACGTTCGTCATCACTGACGAAGGCAGGGTGTACGCTTCGGTGGCAAAGGCGTACGACTTGCTCCGCTGCCATGACGATGGCCTTTCCGAAGCACACAAGGCTTCTAACGCGCCCTCAGATGCCCGTGGTAAGTCTTCCAGGTTATTATGCCACATTACGTGGTCAAAAGACGGAAATCTCTACCATTCGGTCATTGCTTCACACGCTTCACTGCCGCCGGCTTACCACAACGAACATGCCGACGCTTACAGTGTTGTCAGACTACCAACCAACTTCGCATAAGGTCCATAGGAATGAAGCCATAGAGTTAGTTATAATGTACGCTAGCAGGTTCAACTGGCGCTAGTGTGCTGCTGCAAATTGAAGCAGACAGCAACCAGTCGGAAATTGACTTCCGGTAATGCATTTCTATGGGAAAAAGCGAGTGCTTTTTCTCTCTGCGCTCGATTATAAGAGCAAATATCCCGAATAATTCGTACGTACTAGGCACACTGGAACATTTCTTAGTCACGCAGACAAAATAATTGATCAGTTACGGTGTTTTTATTTGAAATTCGTGGCATGAAAAACTGTGCTAAAACCGCTTCGTACATGTATTTATGTGCACTGTCGGACACTGTTAGCACGAACACAGCGTCGGCGCTTTCCAGCATGGGGGATATACGTGTCAAACGAACGAAGGACATGTGGAAAACCAAGAGAGACGGCAAGAACTACGCAGTAACACTGGAAAAGTCACTCCTTGTCCATGCAGACGATCAAAATAAATTGAAAGCCACGTAATATAGTCCAATTTGCAATAAATAAGTACTGCTTTATTCTTTCTGCTCATGAATATGTGCGAAGATGCTTGTTCTGGGTTCAAATCATCACCCGCACGCTCCAAATCTTTGCAGATAGGGACAAGCCAGAGAACAGGTGCCCAATAAAAACTGCCCGACAAAGGAAATAATAAAAATACACACCCTTCGTAGCCCACGTACTTTATTTTTTACGTTCGAATGTTTTCTTAACCGATCGTAAAGATGCACGACGGAGTCCTTTTCATTTAGTGACAGGACGGGCATTTTAGCAATATATAAGCGCGACCGGAATGCTAGGGCACTTTGAACACACTCTACATTCCTTTCGCTCGTTATTTTGCTTAGAATCGTCGCTCGCTTTTGCATACCTGCCATGAAACAGAGGTTTGGGCCTGAAAAACAGCGAAGTTTAACATCGTTCAGTGGTAAAGAAAAATGCTGTAACTAAATAAATTACACATTCACAATATTAATAAAGGTACATACTATCCGCTACAGCCGAAATAACGAAAGTTATTCGTGTTATTTTCCGGCGAAGAGACGAAATGCACGCAAGTTTTCCCATAGGAATGCACAGGAGCACCGCAAAAGTAGACTGGTTGCTGTCTGCTTCAATTTGCCTCCCGGAAGTCGCATAGACACTAGCGCCAGTTGAACCTCTAGCGCTATCGACTATCAACTAATTCTATGGTAGAGTAACACAGTAAACGAAAAGAGTGGCCACTCGAGTTGATTCGCGGCCCAGGAGCTAGGGACTACGACGACCGTTCAGTGGCACTGCAGTCACACACTTAATTTAGACATTTATCATATTTTCACCCTTGATAAATAACTCTACTTTATAACCTAACATTTCAAAATTAATAGCAGCTCCAAATACTTTTAAAAACAATTTGAACAGCTGCGGCTTTGGCTGTGGCTCAGTGGATGGCTTTGGGGCCGTTGGCTCGGCGGACGGTAGCTTTCTGCGTCGCACGTCCGTCGGCGAACAGAGATCGGTATGGGCCGCGTTGGGCTGCGCCTGCAATAAGCTCGTGCAGCGGTGCTTCGATCGTCATTTCTTCCGTTCAGCCTTAGAAAGGTGAGTCGTTTTACTGACGCCGTATTTTGCTTGCTTTTGGCTACAGTTGGACGCACGGGCTAAAGCGCGAGCCAATTGCTCTTGATGAAGCCTCCGCAGTTGCACGTGCGCTCGTGCGCTCGTGCAGCGAGAGCGCCAGTCTTGGCACTCCACGCATACTCAATTTCGTACCTCATGTGCATCGCTGTCAATGCTGGTAACGCGAGCGCGTGGGTTTCGCGCCAGCAGCTTTGACAGCGTTGTACCTGGCGCCAGATATGAAGAAGGGTACAGGTAGCCTTCATGCGCGCTTTGCTTAGGGTGAGGCCATCCTAAGCGAAGTGCGTTCACGAGGAAAATACAAAGAAATGGGAGGTGACAGTACCATGAAGGCTTTTCTTTATCATCACTCTTTATTGTTGCTTCAACAGTTTTGGTTCCCAAATTGCTATGCTATGAAATGAAGGCACTAAATTCGCGTAATCTCAAATTGACTTGTGCTATTTTCGTTTCCCAGCTGATGCCGCCAGGATGTTTGGCTACTGCAGCTACTGCTGCGTAGCCTGGTGCGGAAACAATGGGAGAACACGCAAAAAACCAGGAACAAAGTTCTTCCGAGTTCCACGAGACGACAGGTCGTCCTTTGTTTTAACAACGTGCTGGATGCATAGTTCCAATGAAAACTGGAGCGAAAGCTGAATGTTTAATCAAAACTCATTACAAATCTTAAATGTGCTTTACTTCTGTTAGTTCTAAATTTAGTTTTAAAACATTCTCTTCCATGATAACCGGGTTGTGGTGGACTTGCTTCCCAGCTCTACAAGGCAGACTGAATTACAAATTCGTTGCTACGTGGTGAATTAACATGACATGCAAGGGAATTACAACTCGGTCGTCTTTTTTTTATTGAGACTGCAAGATTTTAATGTTTCTTTAAATGAGCAAGGTACTAAAACTAGCTGATGCCCATCGTCCGCACTGGTATAAAACTACCGAACTCCTAAACAAAAGTTACACTTTTTTATAGCATTGCACACCTTTTAACCAGTCTGTAAAGTAGTGTATGTATGCAGTCAATAAATAACTACAACCTTCTGAATCAGTATTAGTTTGCTTATCACCTCCATGTGAAACCAGAATATGCAAACCATTGTGGTCGAATATTGTATTTTGAACAAAGAAACAAAATAAAAAATAATGAACTTCACTACAGCTTGCAGGTAAAAGGCGTGGCTGAAATATGCCAAAAAAGACGACCCTCTGCAAAAATCGTTTACATGCGAAGTATTTCGTCTGCAGCAGTCACTTCACAGCGCGTGACTTAATGGACCCTGGGCGAACAAAGCTAATGAAAACCGCTGTGTCTTCAGTTCGCCCATCGAGATATTCAGATACTGAGAGAGGTAAAAGATTTATTTAACTATCCATATACGAGAGAAGCCATTTGTTGGGATAATTTTCAGCAAGTAGGTTGCACTCTACTGGTCTATTGTAATGACTGATTTTTTAGATGGTCATGTCTGTTTTTTCCTATTATGGTAATGTGGAATGTGTAAGTTCCCATTTTGATCTTTCTTAATACTCTCTTAGGTCACTCATCTTGGATGCAACTTCCTTTTCTTTTGGACACTGTTTCTGCTTTACACATATGTGAAGCCTGAAGGAGATTGAGATCAGGGGTGTCTACCAACCTGGCAAGCCTGAAATTCTCAGGGAATTTTGGATCACCTGGAAAAGTCGGCGAATTATCAAAAAAACTGTCAAAAGGTTGGCTAAATCAGTGAAAGTGGCCAGTAAAAGTGGTCACGGTGGTGCGGAATGAAGCCCGGCGATCAAGTATCGCCACGGCTTTGCTGAATAACATTGCCCAAAATGTCATCCTTCAAAGGAAGGAACAGCCAGGAAATTTTATTGAAATAGTCAAGGAAAACCTGAAAAAATCATGGACTTTGGAAGAAGTCGTTTGGCAGACACCCTGTAAGATGTGCTTAATTAGGCAGTGCAGATTGCATGCCAAGCCTTGGTGGAATCATTTGTGACGAGTCGGTCACAGGTACACCGGGCACCAGTCTGCTTTAGCAGTCTTTTGTGAACCATTTCATGTGTGCTCTTTATGGTAGTGGTCATGTTAAACCTTACATGTTAAATGTGACATGTTAAACGTGACATGAACGTAAAACCTGTATTAGTCCGTCGGTTGGCTTTCAGTTCTTGCCATTTTGGTGATTATTGTTACTTAGATCAGCAGGAGCAAGGTATGTTTAATTGTGCAGTGCAGGCTGTGTTAGGGTTATTTAATGACTATGTCACAGACTAAGTAGGTCTATACTAGTGGCAATCTCGTTTAGGCGTTTACTTGTCTGTTTCTTCTCATTATGGTCATCGTGCATTTCAGAATTCTTCTGCTGAACTTTTTATTTGCGTACAAATTGCATTGGATCAACAAGAATTTGATACTGCATGGCCAGTTTTTTTATATATTTGTTGCTGATGCTGCATACTGCTGCATATGTTATGTGTGTGTGTGTGCGCCTTCATGGAACTTGCTTGAGAACACAAAACAGGCTTTCAATTCAATTGCAGTTGTAACGTTGTAATTCCAGTTGTTTGATAAGATTTTCATGCATGCCATGATATGCTTGTCGTTTTTTTTGTAGGATGTACTGTTTGTGAATCCTTAATACACGGTGCTTGTGTTTTGTAGTTTTTGTAATTATATACGAGGCGCGAACTGCCCATCATATTTTTGTTGCGAAAATAAACTCTGTTGATTACTCCCTGGCGGTGTTCTTCTGGACAGCACAAACCTACATGGGTTTCCTGGCTTGTAAAGTCAGTGTTAACTGTATACCTATATTATTGCGCATTAGTTGTCTGCATTAGGTAAATCGTACATACGTGTGGAAGTAATTATAGCTGAAATTTGGCATGCGGGAATAGTAGGGAAAACATAACTCGCGGCAAACCAGATGGCGCAGACTACCACCCACCACTACGCCAAACTAGATATCTATCCATCCGGTAAGTTTTGTTTTTTATTTAGATTCCATTCATTCAGTTGGG
>JAZHYW010016621.1:0-15025 GCA_037355805.1 Ixodes ricinus
GTCCCTGCAATATACCCCCCCCCCCCCCAACAAAAGAATTTGCCACACTCAAACAGTTTTTGTTTTGTTTTTGTTTCTTCGTTATCACTGCGGGCTTTCAAGCTCCATCATCTCTCGATTCGTGAAAGATTCCAATGAATGCGACACAAACTTCCTATTCCAGCCCGAGCCAGAATCAAAGCTTCTTCAAGAAGTGGAAGGTACCCAATCAATGTCTATTTTAGTTTATATCGTTCGCGATCGTACACTTCACAGTAAAAACGAAATGTATCTTATTTAGAGAGCAATTATAGAGTTAATTCGTGGCATGCCATGGCAATGTTAGCCTCGGTTATTAGGGACCTAATGAAGTGCACATTCAGGATGCATTACTACGACTCCGAAATCGGATATATCGTGGACTTGAATTTTGCATGTATGCAAAATTCAACTTGAAGTTATAACCCCGGAAAGCTCAGCGTGACAGCCGATGTTGAGCTAAGATATGAGGAGGATTTCGTGCTCTCGGTATATACAGATAAAACCTGAAAAGTAAACCCTGAGCGAGTTTTAATAAAATCGGAACCCCCCCCCCCCCAAAAAAAAAAAACGGATTGGGAGTTATTTTTGGATGACCGAAAACCAAGCTTTACGGAAAAGAATAAAAAATTGGCGACTTTATTTTTTGTTGGCCCGCAGCACAGCTCCCCACTGAATTATTCAGGGGGCGTTTTCTTTCTTCGTAAACCACGCCCCTTATCTTCTTTTCATTCTCTTATCAGTACTGGGACCTTTTTTTTTTTTTACATCGGAGCTGTAAAGGGTTAGTTTCCCCAGGATCGTGTCTGGTATCAAAGAAATGTCGACACAACACTCTGGTTGCCGCCCTCGTTCATAGATGGCGGTAGCCGTCCAGAGTGTTGTGTTTGCCGGTTGTCTGCTTGCCGCCGTCGCTCGGAGATCGCGACAACCTCTCCAGCATCGGACACCAGACAACTGGTTGCTGCCGTCGCGGCGACATTTTTTTCGGAGGAAGAAGAGCAGGAACGGAACGAGCTGCGATGTCCGCAGCAGCGCGAATGATTCCGCAACCGCCTCGTGGCCGCTATCGCCTCAAGTTCCACTGCGTCGAGCGCTTCAGATTCCTTTGCGGAAGAAGAGCAAATCGCTCGCATGGAAAGCCACCGCCGAGAACAGAAGCTACAGCTCCGCTGCTCTTCCTCCCTTCGCCAGAGTGGAAAGGCTGAAAGTTTTTTTTTCTTTTTAACATTAACCGGGATAAAAGCCGAGTATTTTGTATCCAAAACACTGACAGAAAAAAACATTGACACCTGCAGAGTCCTATTTAAAAGGCGTGTGCCGTATTTGCTGGAGTAATATCCGCGCTGTTTATGAACGAAGCCTGTGGGTCTGATTTCCCACGGAGCACGCGGATAGCGAATCACCGCGATCGGCAGAAAAAGGGCCGGGATTTACGAGATAGATATAACGTCTTCACGCGAGGATGCTATCTGCTCAGATCGCATTTTTACGGATAATCGTGTTCTCCACCTCGTTATTATGCAGAGGGCGATGATTGGCTGAATGCGTGTTCTGCAGGCAAGTAGACGTGAGGACCTTGTTCATAATAAGTGCAGCTATTACTGGAGCAAATACAGTATATACTAAATAAGTAAATAAATAAATGTAAAACGAAACATCGGCAAGCGTACTCAGGTTTTCAGTTTCCGGGGGCCATAATTTACACGGCAAGACCAAGCGGGACCAAGATACACCACCACCTTCTGCAATTGGCCAGGAGGCTCCATTTCGACTCCTTAAGTTCTACAGCTCCGACTGCCCAAAAAAAGTGTTTTATTTGTACGACATTCAAGCAGCTACTGCTATTCCATAAAAAGGTAACCAAGAAGTCCTACTAGCTTCGACTGCCCCCCCCCCCCAAAAAAAAAGTGTTTTATTTGTACGACATTCAAGTAGCTATTGCATAAAAAGGTAACCAAGATGGTCGTGGCGTCCCGACCCTTCCAGTGACAGCGCGCACAAAAGTGCAAAGGAGGCACCACGAATCGGAGCGTGTTCGTAAGTTTGAGTGTTCAAAGGAATGCGACATAAAAACGGAGCTCCACCTTCCCGAGAGACGTTTAAAAATTATTAGTACTCCGGTATCTCAAAAATGCTGTTAGCCGCGCCGTCTTATCAGCCCTTTCGTACGAGGTCAACGTCTCAACAGTCAGCTCTGTGCATGTTTGACTGCGCCACGTCAGTTCAGTTTGTGACTGTTATGCCAGAAACAATGGCTGCCCCACCTGTAACCTGCACGAAAGAAAGAGCAGCGTGCAGTGGTTCGTTTGTGGTAATCTTAGGGCGTGTTCGGTGACTTTGTGCGCGTAATGGAAAAATTGTTTCGTCGCGCAGAAAGGTGTTTGCATGAATACAGAAGTTCAAGTATATAAAACAACTAACAAAACGCTCGTGCTAAAAAAAAAAAAAAAAAGCTTTCTCAGTTATTTTTTTGCGTACCTCTTGGGCGAAGTAGTAGTGCTCGGGCGTCTCGAAGCACACGTCGTACGTGTCCAGGATGCTCATGTGCGGAGACAGGAAGTAGCTGTAGTGGAACTCGATGAGGAAGTCTCGTAGCGTGGTGGTGGCCCTGGGGACGGCCTTCAGCGCCACCTGGGAGCCGGTCTCGCGGTGCCTGGCCAGAACCACCTTGCCGTAGTCTCCGGAGCCGATCTCGCGGAGCACGTCGTAGTGGTCTTCCACCTGGACGGCCGCCAGCTGGAGCTCCCGGACCCTGTGGATGGTCGCCTGCTGCCTGGACTTGTCCATCGGGAACTGTCGAGACGGCCGCCGCACCCCGTCTGCGGAGTGAGAAGGGAAACGCCTGAACCCACGCTGCTCAAGCATAACACACTCTGCAGACACTCTGAGATGTCTTTTTAGACTCAGGCTAGGTGGCGCAAGCTATCGTCCGTTGCAAGTGGTATAGCCATTAACATCCATCCATCCATCCTTCCTTGCGTAGAACGGACCTGTCACGCTGATGACACAAAATCTGTCTGCAGTGTGCCGACATGTTCTAAGCGTACATGTGTATACGAGGCGTGTCCCAGATTATTCTGCCATCATGTCTGCAGCCAATGCCGTGTCTTTCACATGGTCTATGTGGTCTACATTGTCTATGGCCGCTGTCAAGCTGCTCATATATGAGCAGCGTGACAGCGGCTTTTAACGTGCCTACCAAGAAACACCAAAACCAGAGAGTAATAGACCGATAATGATGATGATGATGATGCTTGTGGCTATCCGTCTTTGAATTGGGTGGTCACGTGTTTGTCGTGTTCAAGCCTAGTGTAGACGATTCGTTGTCCGCACTTTTTCTTTTGTGGCCACAACAATTTTCTAGCTGACGATCCATCGAGCGCAGTCTTGTACACGTTACTCGAAAAAGCTCATCGATTGCAATAACAATGACTCTCGGTTAAAAGTTATTAAATTAGATTACTCGATTACGTGGGAAGAAAGGTAACTGGTCGTTACTTGAAAAATCTAAAACCGTTACTTTCCAAGTTACTTCGAGTTTTTAAAACGACACACTTTTCAGTCGGTTTCAAAACAGGCGTTTCGTACTGTCAATCGTTGGATTAGAATAACCGAACTCTAAATTACTTAGGGTTTTCTTCTTTTTTTTTCTTTTTGGTAGGAAATTTGTAGAAACTATGGGCGCCATTAAAAGAGGAGGGAAAACTAGTAAGGGTTACAAGTAACTTGAGTGCTTCAACGAGTAATCAAATTCCTCTCGTGAATACTTGATAACAAATGTATTAGAATGATTCCAAAACGACTCCAAAAAGTAATCGATCGCAAGCAATTTGATTCCTTGTAAGTCTGATTCTAGCTTATATTGCCTCCGTGGTCTGCCGATCATTTAGAGGCCCAGCGCCTCTGGTTTCTGCAGCAGCAGCGTGTACCGGCTCAGGAGAAAAGGCCTGCGCCTTACGACATCGTTAGGGTTCCGTGTTTTCGGTATATACCGATAAACACCGAAAATTGCCGTATTTTTCCGGTGTGTAGTGCGCAAACTATACATGTTCAAAAAAATTTAATTTTACCCGGTGCGGACTATCTTCAGGTGAGGACTATGCGAAGTTTTGTATTTTTCTGGATCGTTTGCTGTGACAAGACGTGAAGACTTTTACGAACAACGGAGTATATTAGGGGTGATTTACGAGGTGTGATAAAGAAAGTCGCGAGACTGTAGCGTAAAGTCGAAGGAAGCGACCTTCGTGTCTCGTTATACCAAAGGGCATCGCTCTGTGAACATTTGGAGATGCTCCACACGAGATTTTGTGACCACGTGGCGATGAGACCGCGTGACGCACAATGGCGATTTCGCCATAGAATGCAAACCTTATCCAGAGCGAACATCAACTCTGCGTCAAACTCGGCAGATATAAGACAGAGAAGAAACCTTTGAAATGATTCAGCAGGCTTGTGTCAAAAAGACAGTGAATATTGCGAGGTGTTTTAAGTAGCACCCACGCTGCAGGAACGGCCGAACGTCGCTGGATAACGAAGACCTGTAGGTCGACCTCGTCCGACCTCCCATTGACTTCAGTGACGTCGCTCTGCCATTCTTGAGGCGCGAGTGCCCCTCAAAACACGTCGCACATCTCACACCCCATAAACACCGATTTCTCTCCACGGCATTGAAACTATACACTGGAAAAAAACACCGATTCAAAGGGGGAAATAAACACCGATAAATAACCACCGAATTTGAAAAAAAAAAAGAATAAATACCGAAAACACGGAACCCTTATAGGTCATCCTTAGTAGGGTTCCCCGACCGCGCGCCCCGATCGACAAACACGCAGACGCACTCAACGAAATTGCAGAGTGTAAGCAAATTGACGACGGAAAGAAATCATACTTTTGGGTTCTTAACTTCTAGGCTAGGTGGCGCAAGCTACCACCGATTATGAAGGGTAGAGCCGTTAGCATCCATCCATCCATTCATCCAATGACGAGAACAGCCACAAAGCGGCAGACGCGGATCCATCTCGGCGTCGTCGCGTGCTAATTTACGTCGCGCTCGTGAGACGCTGCGCAGGTTCGTCTGCTTTTTTTGCAGGGGTTCTAGTGACGTCAGAACGCCGAGCTCTGATTGGCTCTGATCAAGGATAGTGGGTAGACCTGAAGGCAGCTAGCATTCTTGTCTACTCACTATCTTTCACTCAGAGCCAATCAAAGCTCGGCGTTCTGAAGTCACCGCAATCCCTGCAAAGGATGCAGACGAACTTACGCTCCGCATACGATTAATTAATATTAATTATGCTGATTTTTTCACGCCGTTCGCGCCCTGTTCCCCCAACTCGCGAAAGGACTTCAAAACGTGCTTTCGTTTGAGCGTGCAGTATCTAGCTAGCTTTACGTAACGGTATAGCCAACCAAATGCAGTGGTTTCATGAAATGTTGAAATGCATTGCTAGAAGTTATGGTTTGAACCACAAAGCATAGCTATTCAGATAGTGATATATGTGCTCCATAAACAAGTCTGCACTATACTTATAATCTAAATATAATGTAACAATTTGTACACTTATATGTGGTACTGTATACGCAACAGTTGCGACACCACGTTCATATAGCGCTTCTGTCCTCTTCATGTTGCTATGGGTATGTTTTATAGTTAGCTGTTCAGATAGTGATATGTCCTGCATAAACAACTCTGCCCTACTCATAATCTAAATAGAATGTAATCATTTGTATAATTATGTGGTACTGTATAGACATAGACAACAGGTGAGACCCCACGTTCATAGCGCTTCTTTCCTCTTCGTATTGTTATGAGTATGTTTTATAGTAATTGCGGTGCCCCACAGAGACTCTGTGTCAGTGTTGAGGGCCAATAACGGCCAGGCCCTGTTAAGCTTGACCTTTACCAAGCCACTTGAGCCGGAAAATGGGTGCAAGTATCTTTACGTAACAGATATTAACATAAAACAGGTGCGTTATAACAAAATATATCATTCTCAGCTGACAAGTATATTAGCCATAAAAAAACGCCGTACTCTATAGCCTATAGGTATGAATATAGCATACATGAATCCAAAGTACGAGAGTATCGTCGTCACGATTCGCCATGTTTCTTCACGCTGACACTGCACGGCGCATGTGTAGGGCATAAACGGGAACACGCGCACACAAGGCTTAACACACCCAAATGCACACCCCTACATGCGCAAATACACATGCACAAACGTGTACACAAGTAAGCACAAACTAATACAAGCAAAAATGCACACACACACACACACAAAACACACACACACACATGTAGACACGGAGACCTTTATCATGCACGTGCTCAAACATATATATGCACATACGCATTGCAAAACCTGCATAACTGCAAGCGCAGCTTAACGTATACAGTGAGCATGCACGAGCCCCTAACGCTCACAACTGAAACGTGCAAATAAAAAAATAATAATAAAGAAAGAGGAGGGCGGTAAAACTTTCTCACCTGTCACAGGCATTATTATTCCAATCCGTTTTCCCGCAAAGCGAATCATCCATCACCAGTGTAACGAAATTACGGCTACATCGCATCCTCGAACCGCTGCCATCTTCGATCCTCGCGCATAAAAAGAAAGAAAAAAATATAGTTTCGTTTTTAAACGATCGCAGCGTCTTAAACTACGTCATTAACCGGGGAGACAACAAGCTGTTTACCAGCGCGAGCGAGGGGGGCCTAAGCCTATCGCAACAACAGGCAACACTCGAACCTCGCAAACAACGAGAAGAATAAAAACAAAGCAAAAGAAAATAAAGACGCAGACAACGTGAAACCTCGAGACTCCGCGAGAAGGGAGAATGAGAACGAGAAAAGGGGAAAGAAGGAAAACAACGAAACAAAAACAAAATACAGACAGAATCCAACCCAGGGTTCCAGGTTTATTTTGGGAACCGAGTCAGTCTTCCAAATTCAACTCGGGCTCTGCGTGTATGTCTGTGTGTTTGTTTGTGCGTTTTGTAAGGCTCTTTTGCGAGTTGTTGCGCTCATTTTAAATGTCTCACTCTGCTCACCGGCTTGGCATTTTCGGACTATGTCCCTTAAGAAAGCAAGCGTGCGCGTTTGCTTTGTCCGCGAGTTTTTATTTTCGAATAGAGATGTCGACCTCGTGCAGTTTTGGAGGGTTCTGTACAAAGGCGGGAAAAAGTCAAGGACTCGCCCGCACATTGATCGAGAACTAGGGCATGTTTTGTGACCTTTCGCGCTCTGCCGTGTGGTGGGTCTTCGCGCTGCTCGCTCGCGCAAGAACTGTCATTTATACGCCTACTCATGGTTTGCAAACAAGCGCATTCGTTCAAATGTGTTGTAGGCACTGTGCTTGCCGAAAAACGCGTGTCTTTTTTTTTTTTTTCTTAAGAGCGGAGCATTTGAGCTTGCTTGTGTTCGACAGCCAGCGCCACCGCCATAGCTGACGTGATGAGCATAAGTTGATTTTTGCTCTGCACACTAGGAAATTTTGCACCCCTAAGGGCATTAAAGGGGTGTCTTGAGACGTACAACCATGGTCCATTATTTCGTGTAATACACCCCGTTTTAATCGCGAAACAGGGGGCTGTTGCTGTGGAGCACCTCTTTTCTGAAGGATACAAAGAAAAAAAACAGTGTAAATGGTTTTTAGGGGTGTTAGCCCTGGGACAAGTTGATTTACACCTTTAGGGGTGTAAAGCGTTATTTTTTCAATGGGATGCGCGCGTGCATTCCCAGGATGGATTCACGAATAACTTTGTTAGCGCGCGAACTGTTCGTTCAATCGCACGTCCCAAGTAACACACTTCTTTAGGTAACCTTTTTTGTTTTGTTTTTCTGTCTGGGAATTTGGGGTTCTAAAGAGCCCAAAGAAGTTGAGGTAGTGCCAGACTTGACCATCTTCGACCAGAGGCTGGGTGCCTTCGGTCCTAATTCGCCAAACAAGTGTCAAGGTTATAAGGCTTCATTCACTGCTGGTAGTTTGACTCTCATCTGGCATTTTTGGGCCCAAATTGTCAAATAAGTGCCATCAGATTAGGCTTCACTTCCGGTTGTTTGGTTTTCATGTGGCAACTTTGGCGCCTACCTTGCCAAACAAGTGCCACATTTAGGCTTCACTTCTGAATCTTCGCTTCATAGGTGGCTTCTTTGGCTCAAGTATGGCCTTTTGATAATTACGTGGAAAACCAGAAAAAAAAATCCATAGACTACGCCGAACAAAGTACTCCGGCACTAACTAACGCCTTGGAGAAAAAACAGTACCACCACAAAATTAGGCCCTAGGATTGCCAAGCTTGTGCAAGGTTAGGCGTTTCTCTTGCTGCCTAGGGTTAGCAAGACCATGTGGTACTAGAGTGCCTTGGTGGAAGACAGGGGGCTCGTTATCCGAACGGCTCAGTCTCCGAACTCTGAGCTTGTCAAGGCCCGTTCACACTCTTGCAACCGAGTACGACCGAGAAAGACCAGATCTGTTAAAACTTCTTAAAATTTCATTTCTGGCGCCATCTATGCGGTGATCGTGGAACTGCATTTCACAAGAGCGACGGTTTTGCGGCATTTCCGAGGTCGAATGTGCGTAATACCTATGAGAAAGGCTCGTTTATAACGTTTCCAAAAGTTTTTCGAGCCAAGAAAGAAAAGGATAATGCGCGGGAGAAATAGAAAATATGCCGGACCGTCAAGTTTACACTGCAACCCGATAGATGGCGCCACTATGTCCTCTCGTTTTAAGAGGTTTAAGAGGTCGCAAGGAACCAAGATTTAAGAGGTCGCAAGAGTGTGAACGGGCCTTTACCCATAAAGCTCAGCTTTTACCTCGAAGGCTGGTTAAGTTCTATAGTGCAGAGCAAACCCTCCGAAAATACTTGCGCTACATGGGACTAAACGTTACGTTACATGGCACTAAACTAAAGCACGACTTTTTTTCTGAGGCATGTAACCAAAACAAAGAGTGCTCGTACGCTCGAGTCCTATACTGATCATAAAAGCTAAGCATGCACCACTCTTGACTTCTTCAGAAGCGCAACAGAATGTTATAGTGCCTTTGGTCGCTTAAGAACATGTTCACCAACACAATTTAAAACGCCCTTTTCATAATAAATTGAAAAATAAATTTCACAATAAAAACAAGCGAATACATAAGACATTTACGTCCATTGTGCCCAGATGCCGAAATGCTAAAAAGTACACCTGCTCCATCTCATCCCTGCCAAATATACGATAAAAAGGCATTCTATCCGTGCACGAGAGGGTTAAATATGTGCGTTTTGTGCGTTAACAAGCAAGTGCTGCACTGTTCTAGGCTCCATCTCTGTGTTTTAGTTAATTAAAGTTAACTCTCGAAATAATTTAACGACCCTGAATCCTTTTTTGTAGATCTTTATTGAGGACCTACTCTTGCTGTCACTTCAAGAACCTCAGTAAAACAGGCTGGGCTCCTTGTGAAGAGTTACAAATTCCCCCTTGTAATGGTGAATTAAGATACGTAAAAATGAAATAAAGATCACGTACTGTTAGCTCATTAAAAAAGTACACACCGCAACGGCAAATAGGCATGCATATTTTTGCGCTGACAACCAAATCTTCGAAATTGCAGTAAGAGCGCAAGCGAGCTGGTGTTTATTTACCATTTTGATGAATTACCCGAGACTGGGGCGAGATACGTAGAAATATCAACCGTGGAAAAGAAAGAAAAAGGTGACAGGAGGACAGTCTCCAAATCAGCTAAATTTCATTCGAGTAAGCCTCTCTTATATACATCCTGCCCCCAAAATCGCCGCTCATTTGCACATAAAAGGTCAATCCTTGTAGGTAGGATGTAAAAAAAAAAAAAAAGAGGTTTACTCGAATAAATTTTTAGTTGAGTTTGAGGCTTTGTCCTCCTGTCGCCTTTTTCTTTCTCTTCCAAGGTTGTTGTTTGCGTGTTTCTCACCCCAGTCTCCCGTAATGCATCAAATGGTAAACCAAATCTTGTAAAAAGCACTTCGCCCAGCGTATGAACTATACGCGACACTTCCTTTTTTCTTTGGGTGACTACACGAGTATAATAGACAACCAAGTCGAACTGATTTACTCGCAAACGCAATATTCCGTTTCTTGTGCCTATTTATTTATTGAACACACCCTCAGGGCCTGAAGGCACTGTAGAGGGGAGAGCAGGTACATAAAATGGGGAGGAAAACTCACAAACGAACAATATTCATAATATAAAAACAAACAGTACAACAGGTCATAGATCACTGAAAAAAAAGGAAAAAAATTGGTCGGTCCATAGGTGTACTATGCTGCATAAATTTCCGCAAAAACTAGTCTCAGCTGAAAAAAAAAAAACGTCCACAGGCTTTTGCCGCATGACAATGTCGGGTACGCAAGTAGCGAATGCCCATGGCTCGGAGTTCGGTAGAGGCAAATGTACAGCCCCCCCCCCCCCCCCCCCCCCCCCGGCGCTCCCATCTCCGAGGCTCATATGCGGAATCGCGTGCGATTGTTTTTAACGCTTCGCCGAGTAGCGCGAGAGAGTCGCGTGGACTGCCCGTGCCGCAGAGCACGCGAGCTCGGCCGCTCGGCCCGCTGTCCAGAGCCGTCGTGCGGCTGGAGTTAAAAAACACTGGCCCTTCTTTTACAGCGGAGCTGTTAAGGGCTAGTTATCCCAGGGTCATGTCTGCCGGATTAGAAATGATGACACCAAACTCTGGACAGCTACTGCCATCTATGAGAGACGGCGGCAACCAGTTGCCTGGTTGCCGCCGTCTCTCATAGATGGCGGCAACCTTTCTTCGGAGGGGAAGCTCATTGTTGTTTGAGGCAAGGACAGGTGTTTTGCGAACCAGAACATACAGAGCGAAGTACCAGGAAATGGATACAGTGTGCGCTGCTTGTGGAGAGGTGGACGAGACGGCTGAGCACTTGATACTCTACTGCAAAGGGCTTCACCCTATGCCTACCGAAGACAACATAGATTTAATAAAGTCATTGGGTTTTAGAGACAGCGAAGGAAAAGTGGATTACAAGACAGTAGAGATTACCAAGCAAAGATTAAGTGAATGGTGGCAGAAAGCACGAGAAAACTAGTTATTTTCTTATTAACTGATGGCAAGGGGGTTTTATAGCCTCACTTTCTGTTCAGTGCGGAGTGTATATAGTTTTCAGATTTAAATATTCTAAGCTTAAATGGTAAGCACAAATTGGCTAGGTGGCGTAAGCTACCGCCCGATCTGTTCGGAGGAAGAAGAGCGGGAGCGGAACGAGCGGCGATGTGCGCAGCAGTGCGAATGGTTCCGCAACCGCCGCGAAACCGCAATCGCCTAAAAGTTCCACTGCGTCGAACGCTTCAAATTCCCTTGCGAAAGAAGAGCATATCGCTCGCCTGGAAAGCCACCGCCGAGAACCAAAGTTACAGCTCCAGTTTTCTTTCTTCTTCACCGGAGTGGAAGGGCTGAAAGATTTTTTGTTGAAATTTATGGTAATGCTAATTTATATTATCACGCATAAGAATATTGTTAAATATGTGTTTTAGGTTGCAGATCCTTTGTGTGACAGTACCGATCGTTATTTGTTGCGGTGATCTCACATCACTATTGTTTGCGTGTTTTTTGTTTGCTACTTCACTGCACTGATGAGCGATGTACAAGTGTGGTGGGGCCTAGTCAGGTAAAGCTTGTTTCCATTTGCCTCCCGACCCGTGACTCCAGAGAAGTCCAAACAAAGATGAGCGAAGATTGGTGAATCACGGCTGGTCAGTGATTGCCGTCTATTGCGGTTTCAATGAGACAGGAGCGCGTCGCGTTGAAGCGAGCAAGCCAGCAGATCACAAAGGGCGCACGCGTGCACTCCGGTGTTATCTGTTTGACGTCCCTTCCGTGGCCATTTTATCGTGACATCGACCTCCCAACTTTGCACCCCTTTCTAAGCGCGGAGAAAACGTATGATCTACGTCATGAAATGGTCAATAGCATTTCCGAACCGGTTAGGGTCCTGTGATGGTAGCAATCAAACCGGGGACGTGGTTCCATTCTTGTGCAGCGCGAGGAAGAAAGGACGATTAAAATGCCACTGTTAATGAGGTCGGGACTCCCAACTTTTTGATGATGATCAATGCGGGACGAGGTATATCCCGCATTGAATTATCATTTGGTTGCTTAAGAAAACAAAATTTTAGCTTTTACGTTTTTGTTTAGCCAGAAACTACGTCGTATACACATGTGAGCGCCTTAGAAACTCCAGCCTTCCGCTCGTAAATGCAAGTGAAAACTAATTTTAAAACTAATAAGACGATTTTTTATTACCACCTGGCAGTTTGGAGGCCGATGTAGGTATGACGTTCAGTGCCTCCCACCTCAGCGCCAATCGCGGAAGTATACAGCGCAAATGCACAGATAACTCGGGCTTGAATGGAATCGCGAAGCTTGCCGAAGAAACCCAAAGTGCTTCCGCAACGTGCATCCCACACCATCAAGATCGCCGGTCTTAGCAGACGATATAGGTAGGAGCTTGATCTGAGAATGCGGACCCCCCCCCCCCCTACCCCTCCCCCCCCCCCCCCCAACTGCGCTGCGAATAAGGCGATGTTTCGAACAAGCTACGTACACGCAATAGGGCGTACAGACCTCGGATATTACTGCTAGGCGAGATTGTCACGCGTTGACGCCACCAAGCGGCAATGCTCACAACTACAGTATACCCTTGGCCGTGCAGAGGCACTTGACGTCACGAGCGCGATACGCGTTGCGCTTCTCGCTAACCGACTTTGAATCGAGAGGTAGAGAGTTTCGCGGCCACGTCATTTCGTTTCCGTATCCCTTTAAAATGGGATTATGCAATTACATTTCATAGAATCGTCAGGGTACGGCCGTGAGGGCTAACACATTTGGTGCGCCTCGCAAAATTCTAGTTCCAAAACGTAGATACCTGGAATTCGGCACGCGAACGTAGTTTCGAAAGAAGTTTTATGTCTATTTTGTTCAGAACTCAATGTCAGGTGTGGCAAAATATGAAAAATATAGCAAAAATGGCAGCCGTGCATTTACCTATGCCTTATACGGCTGTACCTGTTCATCGTCTGTACACTGGTTTGTGAGCTTGCTGCCTCGTTAAGTATAAAGGTCATTGTTCATATATTTCGTTAAAAGTATGAATTATCGCAATTTTCATGCTCATCGCCAACCTCTGCTATTTTTTTTTTTTTGCGTCTTTTCCGTTCAGCAAGTTATTCGAGAGCGAGCTCCATACTCCAGTTTGCAGACGACAAACAGGCTGGTATAGGACGAAGGAAGCCTCCGATTTTGCTTTTATTTTTTAATATTTCACTACCTCAGAATTGAGCTCTAAAATAAATAGACAGAAAACTTCTGGCGAAACTACGTTCGCGTGCCTAATTTCAGGTATGCACGTTTGGAACTCGAATTTAGCAAGGCGTGCCAGATATGTTAGTCCTCCTGCCTCACCCTGTACCTAAACGTTACGTTTAACGCCTATAGTAGTCAGCGCTAGGGATGGTAAAGATAAACTAATTTTCGTCGATCTGACACTAGCATTGCGATGATAGTTTATGGGTATCGGCGACGAGAACACGTTTCAATCAATAAATTAATCAATCAGTCAATCAAACAATGGTAGTCATATGGCGTAAATGATCGTGCCATCGTTAAGTAAAAATCTCTAAATCGACCAAAAGCAATCAGCAACGATAAAAACACAAAAGTACGCCCGACCCCGCAAATAGCAACCTTTAGAAGCGAGGTGACCAAATGGTTGCAAGAGGCTTGGGGAAAAAAATATATATATATTTATTTATCGAAGCTCTCTTCACTTTAAAAATAAGCGGTCGGCACAAGTGTCCATTTTCTTTCAGTTTTTATTTTATAAACAGTGCGATGCGCGGCTCGACAGACGAGAGGCTTTCGCTCAAGCCCCAAAATATCCTGGAAAGCAGCGTGGAAGAGCTTTTTCGTCGTAAAACGGAGTGCACGTAAGGTAATGCTGCACGTTTTTCTTGTATGTGCTCTTTTTCCCATGTTCAGCGGAGGACGGTAGGGTGGTCACGTCGGCGCGCTCTTTAAATACCTTATGGCGCCACACACAGCTTTTCAGAGGGCGCCTAGTTCCACGATGGGAACGTACGACCAAAAGAATTAGGCGACATAGCGAAGATCGAGCTGTAGGGCGACTGAAGCGACCTCTCGCTGTAACGCCCGTTGTTTACACACGCGTACAACCGCTTCACAACGTGTAGTGAGCAAGTAGCAGCTTTTTAACAACTTGTCCACATGTTGCGAACAATGAAGACGTTCTGAACAACTTGATCACAACATGTTGTGAGCAATTAACACTTCCAGATCAATTTGTTTACAAGATGTTGTGAGCAGTTAGCACTTCTCGAACAGCCTGTTCGCAACGTGTTGCAAACCATTAACACTTCTCGAACAACTTGTTCACAGCAAGTTGTGAACAATTAACACTTCCCTAACAGTTTGTTCACAACATGTTGTGAGCAGTTAACACTTCTCAAATAGCCTGTTCGCAACGTGTTGCAAACAATTAACACTTCCCGATCAACTTGTTCACAACAAGTTGTAAACAATTAACACTTCCCGGACAACTTGTTCACAACATGTTGTGAACAATTAACACTTGCCGAACAACTTGTTGACAACAATTACCACTTCAAGATTACCTTGTTCGTAACACGTTGTGAACAATCAACACTTCCCGAACACCTTGTTCACAATATATTGTAGATAGTTTACACTTCCCAAACAATTTTTACACAAAATGTTGTGAACACTTAAAACTTCCCGAACAACTTGTTCACAAACATGTTGTGATTATGTTTTTGCCGGTTGCGAATTGGGTGCATTTATGTGCGCTTTGATTAGAGTGATAACGCCTAACCATTTTGTGCTCAGCGCCTATTTTGCTTTTTTTTTTTTTTTTTGAAGCGCTTGAAAGAGCGTGGTTTGTATACGTGCTTGTGCGCTGACTGTGCTACGCCGACATTTTGTT
>JAZHYW010016622.1:0-28395 GCA_037355805.1 Ixodes ricinus
CGTGGGTTTGCACGTGTACCCCCAGCGCGTAGGTGGAAGGAAATGTCAGCCCAACTGCTTTGTTTAGTTGCCATGGCAACATAGGCGCACGATTACACACAGAGATAATTATTCAGACATACACCGGTATGTACTCATCTCTCCAACACAGTGACTATACATAGTCAGCTTGCTGAGCTGAGTATTGCAACGTTCTTGACTGTTGTGGCCTCCGCGCATTGCGGGGAGCGACCGTCGCATTTGCAGGAGCAGAAACGGGCGTCGCGACACAAGGTGACGGTTCAGCACGCATGCTAGCAGCGCCGCGCGTCCCCTGTCGTGCATCTTCCAGGTCCCTATGCTTCCTTTCAGCATAAGTCCGGACGCCGCGGACGCTACAAGTTAATGGGACCAATCAAACAGCGTCAAAAGCGCAAGTCACTAAGCCTTTTCTGTTTATGATTGGTTCAGCGATGATAGAACACGTACAAAACATGACGAACACCATAATGGTTCCATTTTCACGCTATCTAATCCACTGATCTCTACTATAGGGGCTGGATGACGCGTCGAGCGCGCGGGACTGAAGTCACCGGAAGTAAGCGGCTTGTCCCGGAAGTGAGCGCTTGGCAGGTTTTTTAACCCTTTCGAGTGCTGGTTCGAAAAGCGTCGAAGGCGCTGGATTTTGGCTTGCAACCTCAAGAGAGCCTGCTTGTTGCGTTATAAGAGCGCATGCAGACCCGAGAAGTCTCATGGAAAGCCATTCAATGTAAACATTTTGAGATTCTCGTTGATCAAGTGTGCATATGTCCCAAGCTCAAATGCCTCAATCCACGGATTTAATTCGGAACATGATTATTAAAATTCACTCAAAGACACAGGAATGTATAGACCAAAACATCGACTGAATGCACTAGGAAGCCCAGCAGACGCCCGACTTGCGGGACAAGCATCAAACATCCGGTGGCTTCACCTGCGCCCTGCTCGGAGAGCGGCTAGGCGCCATCCAGACCCCTACAATAGAGATCAGTGATCTCATCGATTCCATCAGCTCGTAGCGTCGGCTGCGCCTGCGCGTAAAGTGAAACAAAGTATGGGCCGGAATAGGAAGTGTGGCTGACAAGACTAGACACGCTCCAAACGCGGCCGGTCCTATACGACGCACACATCGCGACACATGTTAGCGCGAACACGATATCGGCGCATTTTCGCATTTTACTTCTAAATAGTATTAGCGAGCACGAAATTGTATCGCTTACATTATAGAACTAAATGAGCTCTTTCCGTAGCAATAATACATTGTATGACATCCCTTGGTTTCAAAAAGAAAAACTGGAAAAACTGGCGATCGCTTGTTCCCGCTAACAGTGTCGCGCTCTGTACACCGCGTGAGCGCCCTGTGGCCCCAGGGGTGAGACCCGACACCTCGCAATTCGGGGTGGGACACTCGGTGTCCGAGTGTCGGCGGACCATACGCTCAAGAGCCAGGCGTCGTAATATCTTCTCTCTCGCCCCAAGTGGAGAAGAATCCAGACCATTGACCGCTGAAAGACGCCATCGCGTTTGCTTCATATTTTATAAACTGGACATGTAAGAGTCTTTTAAATACATTATATACAGTTGTACGTACAAACGGCATAGGCTCAATTTTCATGAATGCGATCGTAGCGCATCGAATGCAGCAGGGACCAATCACACGCGGCCTGTCTTCCTACTTGTTCCTCTTCCAGCCATATGCTACAAATCAAGATAGTCAAATCCCAATTCGATGCCCTACGGCTGCATCCATGTAAATGCAGCCATTGGAGACGTGAGCGATCGAAAGCGTCGCTACGGTCGGCCCATCCCAATTGGCCGAATGCTAACTATGACGTCAGCAAAGGATGTCTCATCGACGGAAATAAGATGAATGCAAGAACTTCAATTTTGACGGTGTTGGCAGTGTTGCTTTGAGAGCGCTTTGATTTCAGGCTTCCACCATGCCCATTACAAACACCATCGAACTTGTTGTTCACAAGGTAATGACGTCAGGAAAGGTAACCGAACGAGGGCGCCACCGAAATATCTCGCCGCTAATAGGTCCCAACAGAACCAAGCACGCTGCGTCATTGTCGTCGTCGTCACGTCATCTGCTTGTTTACGGTCGCATTAAAACTGCGCTTGCGTTATAAACATAACGAAATTACACGTATATCTATGTGGCACTCACCATTTCCGGACATTCCAGAAGCTCCCTTATCCTCAAATGTTAGCACAAGATCTTTATTTCTCAAACGCAGTGCAAAAAATGTGTCCTGCCGCGCTCACTGTTGGTCATTGAGGACTTGACTTCGAAGGGAAAAGAAAGGTGATTTTAGGGAATTTTAGAATAGTGCGTGGGTCGCAAGCAACGATATGCGTCCCATTACAGGGATACTGAATCGAAACTTATAATATACCTCTCACGTTCAAAAATACGTTAGGCGTAATCAACTCTATGTGCTAATGACAATCGCACGCTTGATTTCAAACGATTAGCTGTATTTTTCGTTCTAAATGTTCAATTGTAGCAGCGCTGCACAATCAGCCATCGAAGAGAGCACTGCGTCTTGGTATATCCATCGCGCCCGCCACTTCCCCGCGACGTCATCGGCCTCCCTTGTGCCAATCGTACCGTAGTTATGAGTGTTGACACTTGCTGGCGTCAACGGGTTACAACCTCGCTTAGTCAGAGTGCTCGAGGGCTCTTACATATCACCGGGAGATCGCGGGGCCGGCGAAGTCTTGCGCGCTTTGACAACGCGTAATGCGTCGTCTGCTCCGCGATTTGGCCGATATGGCGACATCGGCAACGTTGGTTTCGCGCGCGAGCTCGCTCCTTTCTTGAACGGAACGACATCGTCGCGAGGCGGCTAAGGCACCTCTGTTATCCCATACGAGGCGAGATGCTGGTAGATTTCCTACCTGATATTGTCGAAGTTGACGGCAGGCTCATGCGTGACATTGATAGGACCAGGCAATTACTTCTCACCTGATTTAGCAACGACTGATCACAAGGACGAGATTTGGCGAGGGCGCCAGCTTCGTGAATAAATAATTATGGTTTTGAAGGTGCCATACCAGCGCGCATCATCTACTTGTTAAAGCGAGTGGGGAAGCAGGCTGAGTCCGGTGAGCTAGCACGGCGGTTGCATCACTGGAGTGTTTTACGCTGCTTATCGCACCAATAGCGGTGTGAGCGCAGCATTGTCCCCTCACCGCGAAGAAGCACGTACACCACGACAATGTTAGGACATTCTTTGTCACAATGTCACAATGTTAGGACGTTGCCACAATGTTAGGACGTTCCTTGTCACACTAAAGAAAGGGAAGGCTTCGGCTTAGAAGAAGCTTGCGCTGGTATCAATGGGACGCAATCTTCCAAGCGAAGGCACGGAGCGCAGAGCAGCACGACTGTACAATTCTCACAACGTCGCACAAAAGCTACCACGAAAGAATGCTCACATCGCCACGATTTAGCAACGCGACTTGTCTCAGTGGCGAGCACTAAACGAATGGTGATGCTATCAACACTTGCACCGGTTTTGCCTGTCTCGTCGAACGAGGCTTACGTGTTCGTCCAAGCGGGACCACTAACCACGTCGATGGCGACTAAGATGGACGGCGAGATGATCGCTGATTTCTCACATCGTAGCACAGAAACTACCGCGCACAAAAGCGGATATCGGCACAGCTCTGCGACGTGAATCCGGGTCACTTCGAGAGATCAGCGTCCCTCGGCGAGAAGGACGTTGCAAGCGATGCGCGCCATGTTGAAAGAGATAATTTATCAGCCCTTGACGTCAGTGACGTCAGAGAATGAGTTGCAAGTGATTGGCTGGCAGAGTAGATCCAAGGTGGGCACCTGTGCTTTGGCTTTCTTCATCAAACCTTCAGTTTTACGTTTTGGCCTGGGTATTCAATACTAGGGAGAGTACTTCCGATATAGGTGCGCTGCCGTAGGAGGCCGATGCCGTCACAACATTCCATCGAAGCCTCATAACCAAAAACCAGGTGGTTTTCGGTTATTGTTCAATTCTGTTCAAAATACGTTGTATTGCATTTTTTAGCAAAATATTGATGTTTCTGGGGTTCTACTGATACCAGCGTCATGCTGAAGGAAAGAAATCAGCTCTAGAATGAGGTTTCAATACCCCTTCGAGCAACTTGGGGTACCCAGAGCAATGGGGCTCTCTATACTAAAACTCACTACTCTGACTCCGCCATTTGGTTACTATAATAACCAGTTTAAACGTAACTGGTGTGATACAAACGAACGAAAATAACTTTTCAAAACCGCATCGGGGGAAAATAAGTGGTAGCCATTTCTTGGGCACGAAGCATAATAATTGGATCTAAGTCTTCTCCAAAACACTGAGGCAGAACTCGTGTTTAAAAGGATGCAGAACGAAACATTTCAGTTTCTACACTAAATGGCGCACGATCTTTCCACGAGTCAGCAGCCGCCGGTGTGCGCGTTGGCTTTGCTCTAACGGCGACCAAAGGACTGTATTCGTTATAATACTCTTGCCACTGATAGTTTAGAAAACACGGGCCATCCTGAGTCCCTAGTATCTTATTAACGCTCCACGATTAGTGAGCATCGATATACGTTGATTAAATCGCCGAAAAACTAATGAAGAAGCAAGAAACGTGAACACAATGAAGCAAAAATCTTATGTGTCATAAGCTGTATAGTGACTATAAAAATAATTATTATTTGGTGGTGAGACACCGGTCAAGGCTAAACTTTCAAATACTGAAAAGTATTTCACGTGTTTAGTCAGTGGTAAAAAATCCCTCGTTAATTGGGTGGCGAAATAGCCTTATGTCAAGGGTTTCTTCTACAACCAAAGACCTCACAACACGTTCCAAGTTTCGTAAGGAGAACGCAATAAGACGCAAGTTAAGGCAATGTATTCAGCCCAGATGTCCGAGCGAGCCTCGTTGAAGACGCGTTCATAATAAGGCACCCTTGGGCCATGTTTCGTACCTAGCAAGTCCGAATACGAAATGTTCTTCTGAAGGGCCTGATGACTCGAGCGCCGTGTAGCTTTCTTATCTTGAAAAATCTGCCACAATTAGTGCTCTCCTTGGGCCATAAAAGGCGGGTAATGCTTATTTAGCTTTTCTTCATCCTAGCCATAAACGTTTTCTTGTTACACTACCACAGCTGCACTCCCAATAGACCATTAAGTTTGTATTTTCGGCTAGACGGCTTTACTACCCTTTCTTGAGCAATCGCTCCCTACCCCCCCCCCCCCCGAAAAAAAAATAAATAAATAGGGACAAAAACAAAATCAAGCACAACCTAGCAACGAGGGATGTAGAGAACTTTCACAAAATTTTAGGAGCGATCAAGAGATTAAAAACAGCGCGAAGACGTACGAAGCTAAAACATTTATCGTTGTTCTCCTGGTATGAGTCCACATACCAGCTGAATACTCAAAAAGGATTTAGTTTTTGCGTCACAGTTCTTGCACACAATTCCTACTTAAACTCACACTCATGCAGGCACATATCCAGAGGGGCGGCCCATGAGGCCCCCCCCCCCCCCCGAAATCTTCGATTTCGCTGGGACCTCCATCCTCCACCTCATACAACATTTTGTCATGGGTGGGCCCCCCCCCCCCCTCCGAAACAAAATCCTGGCTACGTGCCTGCACTCATGTATACTGGATACGTAGGTGAACAGATATATGCTTTGTACCTTCCAACCTGTATTACGCCACATGCATTTCCGGATTGCGCACAGTATCGTAGACAGAAACTTTTTTTTTCTTGGGCACCTGGGTGTGGGCTGAGATAGGATGTCCATAAGTTGAGTTGGGCAGGGGGAGGGGGAGTAATGTATGTGCATTATCAATGCGTCTTAGAAGACAATGGCTGCGCCCCCGTCCCCCCCCCCCCCAGAAAAAAAAACAAAGAAAAAATAAGTCACCACAAGTTGATTTACGAAATGCCACCTCTTGCGTCAGCATCGCTGCCAGTGCGTCGTGCAGTGTTTCACAACGAGAGCGACGCTACCATTCGGCGGCAATGACGCGATGACGTTATGCGGAAGATGTGTCCTCAAAGTGGTATTAGGTACTATAAGGTTGGGTGCAGTTCAGGGAAGGCGGGGGAAGGGGTTAGCCCGATGAGCTCTCCCGCTGGCTATGAGGACATATGCATTCAAGTTTACATTAGCTAATATCTAAAAAAAAGCATCTGCATTCCGCATTCTTCACAACACCTGAAGGGTCAATGACTGTTGCCTACGAAGCCCGTGCATTTTATTACGGAATAAATTACTATAATTCCTCTCACAAACATCTCCTGTGCCACAGCTTCCTTCTTTTTTCAGAAGCCTGTCGATTCCCCGACGGAGCCATGGAGCGGCCGACCGCCGGACAAAAGACGAGGAGCAGCGCCGAATGGTTACCGATATAATAGTGCAGAGCCACATCAGGGGTGAAACCTCAGCTAGCGCCACGCGGCGGCCTGCGGCCTCTCCGCGAAACGCGTTTACGTTTGGATGTTTGCAATACATCTAGCCACGCAACCGCCCTTGTTAGTCACGTAAGTGCTAGCCACGTGCGAACAATGGAAGGTTATACTTCGTCTCACCTTAGCATGGACCACCGTGGCATGGACTAACTGCGAATGCTGTGCTAGCGCGAGCGGCTGGCCTTGACTGCCTTGACTGGAGCACTCGCTGCACGAGCGCTCGTTCAGCCGCCGAGGCTTCATTCGAAGCAACTAGCTCGCGCTTTTAGCACGCGCGGCTAACAATAGTCCATACTAAGGTGAGACGAAGTATAATCGCCGAACGCTCAAGGCGCGAGATGCTTACCTTTAAAACTTGTTATCGTTAACTATATTCTGTTATTAATCAGGTCCAAAAGTGTTTGCAGCAGGCAAACGCGAATGTCAAAACAAAACTGGGCCACCAAGGCAGCAGCAGGCCAACCGGCTAACTCTTCAAGCAAAAAAAAAGAAAAAAAAAACTGCAAAGGAGAAAAAAGAAAGCAGAAAGGAGGCTACAGGCGTATGGAGAGATTTGAGAGGAGCAAAGCGGAGGGTTGAAACAACATCACCTCCTTTCTAGCAAAAACAAAAAAGAAAAAAATAATAAAGGGAATGCGTCCGTGTTTTCGAGTTTTACCGCTGCGGCAGTTTTGGCGCTGCCTGAGAGGGCCCCGCCTATACATCATTTCACAAGCTTCTGCTGTGCAGAGAAACGCAAGGGCACGAGCGCATGGCTTTGAAAGGGCCTCCTGTGCGCGTATTCTCGTACAAACAGAAGCATTCTGCTGAGCTAGGGTCAGGCGCCTGTTGTGAGATAGAGTATGGGCGGTATTGCCCCTGCGCGCTCTGCCTTCCTTGATCCTCCTTTCCCTTCACAGCGGTCAGATTTTTCCACCATTTGACAGGCTTCGAAGGATAAAGGAATCTATGGCAGTGCAGGCAAAAACAGGGCCGCGAGCTGGCGGCTTCAGAAAGTTTCTCCTATGCACAAATCTCGTACAAACAAAATTATTCTGATGCGCTAAACTCACATACCTGTGCATCGATAAGACTAGGGGTTCCACTCAGACTTGTACGTAGTTCAACTGCTCTACTCAAGTTACTGTAGTTTAACTACTTTTCTGAGTAGTTCAGAAATTGTCAATTACATTTGAGTTTGGTAATTAGTAGTTTACTTTAATTATTTCTTCCGAATAACATCCACTCAAATTACAAATTGCTTTCGAATTTTAGTGGTTGTTTTGCCTATCAACAAACATTCCTTCACAAATAACATGAGATGTTGGAAGATCAGCTGATATTTGCAAAGAGGGGGAAGCATGTGGTGTAGGAAAGGGGGGGGAGAACGTGGTTTGGAGAGTCCGAAACCCCCCCCCCCCCCCAAATTTTTACGAGCCAAACACTGCAACAACACTGCTACGAGGTGCGGGGAGCGAACGGACACGACGCTTTTCGCTAACGGATCAAAACGTATGTACTTTCTGGTTATCACAAAAAACATATAGAAGTAACTTCAAAAGTAATTTGCCACTTTTTTAAGGTGATTAGTAATTTTCTCAATTACTTTACATTTGAGTAATTTCTACTTTACTCAATTAACTTTTGAGGTCAATACTCAGTTACTTCACTTAATTACTTATTATGAGTAACTTGTACATGTCTGGCTCCACTTCACTACCAGAAACGACGGTTTAATGTCCTTCAAACCGATTTAAACTATCGCACCGCATTTCCTGAATGAAGAACTTTGGAATAAAGGTCTCCAACAATATTGTTGCTCCTCTTTTTGTGTCGGTTATTTCTTACAAAGCCAGGTGGCCCGTGCTTGCACGTGCTCTAGGCTATTAGCTGGAAGCTGCGCAGCGAAGCCCATTTCACCGATCCTTGAACAAACAATCCAATAATCGGCAGGCGCAATTCTCGGAAAAATCCGTTTGGCTAGGGTCTTTTAAGGTGACGCCCTTCCCGAGCAAACCTCTCCCGATTGCGTAGACACCACGGGATATCTATGCCCATTGGGCCAAAAAGGGACCGTCTGGTTTGTTCGGGTTTCTTGTGAAGTCCTAGACGTCCTCCTCTCCAGCAGACATATCCTTCGCGATGGCATGGCATTGCTCAATAGTTGAAACGGAAGCCGTACGGCTTTTCTTGACTTGTTTTGTGGGTGCAGTGTATTGCATCTCTTTTTCGCAATGGGCAAGCATGGAAATTGGATTCCCTCCTTTCTATTCTCTCCGTTTCAGACACATCCTATTATATAGGTGTCAGTCATGTTCTTCCGTTTCGCTTTTGGACCTACACCCGTTAAATTTTTTTCGTGCTTCCTTTCTTTTATACAATTTTACCTGCGTGCGTTTTATTTTTCGTAAGTATATCCTATTTTTTTTTCTATATAAGGTAATTGTCTGAATATGCTAAATTCGGCAGAAATACTTAAGACGGTTTGCGTATGGGAATGCGAAAGTATGACGCACGCACTAGGCAGAGCTGGAGCGACTAAATAAGCTACGCTTAGGTTATCGCCACTATGTTCCCCGATATTGTTGTGGGCGCCGCCATTTTGATGCCTGTGCAGAGCAGACCCAACTGCTTATCTCCATGATCCAAAATTGAGACTTCCATAGCATTAGATTTGGTGTTAGGAAGCTCAGGTAACATTGCTTTTCTCTGTCCTGACCTGTTTGAATACAGGGTGTCACAAAGAAAATTTACACGGTCTTTTTTACCGCAAAATAAACTAGGCATCGCCGAACGCTCATTCTCCGCCCAAAGGTAGAGCTGGAGGTCACAACCAGATGCCAAAGTTTCAGCCCGATCCGATAACTTAATCAACAGTTATAAGTGATTTTCTGAAAATTTCAATGGGAAAATGACGGCCGACGGAGTTTTCAAACACATGGGGCTCTATGGCACCAGAAACCGAAAACGGGCAAAAATGGGCTCCATTTTCCCATTGACATTTTCTGAAAATCACTTATAACTTTTGATTAAATTATCGGATCGGGCTGAAACTTTGGCATCTGGTTGTGACCTCTAGCTCTACCTTAGGGCGGAGAATGAGCGTTCGGCGATGCCTAGTTTATTTTTTCGGTAAAAAAGACCGTGTAAATTTTCTTTTGTGACACCCTGTACTTAGACCGGTCGGCTTCAACGATTCGAATGGGCATCGGTTCTTCAGAGCGCTCTAAAGCGTACCTAGAAAGCGACCAGCCGAATATACGAAGAGAAAGGTATATTTTGAACCCTGGAGCTACTTGAAATCCTGGATATTAATTGATTTCTTGGCTCCGCAGCACGAACTGATCCTAGCTTCCCCCATGCTCCATGTTCCGAGCCGCCTCTATGCGTTTGTGCGTAAGCACGTGCTCTCTCTCAGACGCACCGCAGACAGACGAGAAAGAAGAAGGCGAAGGAAGGATGCGGCATCCGCTGTACTTCGAGAACTACGGCGAGCCCCTGGACTTCGAGCTAAGGGACGAGAAGGAGCGCTTCCTGGTGCCGAACTATGTCGTCAACTGGCTCAGCGGCTTCACGGTGCTGGCAACGTGCATCGTCGTCGCCCGCGTAGCCGTCGCGACCATGGCCATCATCGCCGCCCGCTCCGCCTCCTACAAACACCTTGACGAGCCCCTGGGGAACTTGCCCCTGGATTGGAAAGCACTGCTGCCCAGCGCCAGACCCATCTTCTGCTTCGTCAACAAGGCTGCCTTCAGCAGGTCAGAGCTTCCATCCATGTAACCTCGGCTAAAATTTGCCATGGTCATAAACAATTGTGCGTGTGTGTGTTTATACAGCCTAGAACTTAGTCTGCCTCAACGGGCGGCTTGTCTCCCAGCTGTAGATGAGAAATTTAGCCAGTGCATGCAGTACAACCGCTAGCCTGGGGGTCTTTAACGTGCGCCACGCAGTAGTGATACACGACCTCGCACCGGTACAATTCTCATACAGATCGAAATGGGAAGGGGTGGGGATTATACTCAGGATGCCTGGGTTCTGCAGCACGCGCTTTCGCTCCACGCGATCTTATCTGGTGGGCGCTAGACTTCGTTTCACTTGATGTGCGAGCGAAGTCAAAGCTACAGAGTGAGCCATATGCAAAGAGGAGTCCATGGCTGAGCGTTCCTGACTAGCACGTGGGCTCGCGTAGTGAGGGCACTGCTTTAGACTGAATGCTCGCGCTTTTAGCTTCGGCTTCGCTCGTACATGAGGTGAAACAAAGTATAGCCAACTCGACCACCGATCCACCCTTGTCATAGTCAGATTAACGCAGAATGTGTTTTATTTCCCGAGTTGACGATATGCGATCTCTAACGCGCCAACTATCATACAGTGTCAAGCGCTTCGCAATTTGGGGTATGCGAGACTGGGAGAGGGTTGAAAAGCGAGACTTTGCGAAGCGTGAATGACTCATCAGAAGCTTACACAATAAACTTACTCATGACATAATGTACGCTGCGAGTCGGGCAGTGCTCCACTAAAACTTTTCATAAGTCAGGTTCCGATTTTTAGATGCTTGGAACCACTGAACAATGGCAGAATAACTTAAGGTCCCTACATAAGCCATCGTGATATCGTGAAATGTGCAAGTCATTTCATAAAATGACGAAAGTCAGAGCAGCCAACGCTGGGAGCCGACGAGCCAATCAAACAGTGTCGGAATGGCGAAGTCATTGCGCTCATCCCTTTTTTCTGTCGGTGTGCTTTTGCTTCTAATCTAACCAAACGCATAAAGTGCGCCGTGACGTGGCACGTTTAGTCCACCATTGTGCAGGGCTTCCGCAGCTACCAAAAAGAGGGCAGTATTTCGAAAGGGATTTATTCCGCCGCCATGATGGTCCATCTGAAATCCTTCTCTAAAGCTTTTACTGCAAAGAAAGCAACTTTGGAGGCGAACTTTAATACGGACATGGTAACCAACGAGCGGAGGGAAAACGGGACGGCCAAGCACAATGTCCGTCCCTTTTCTCCTCCACTCCTGGGTTACCATGTTATTTCATGTCGCTGTCCTCACACAGCTTGGGTGACCGAAATCTTAAATACTAGGCCCTCTTTTTTTAGTAAAATTAATTTTTGTATCCTTCAGAGATACAATCCGCTGGCATTACAACAAACAAGGCGACTCCCGACGCAGATTTCGTTTCCACAGTAGCCTAGTAGACTGCGCGCCTAAGAGCTGCCGCACGCCCACGTTGCTTTCATTCTGGATAAGGGCGCTAATATCGTTTCGCGCATGCGCAACGGTTTTTTTCTTTCTTTCTTGAAAAGGTCGATTCCGTGAAAAGCGAAGGAATATGGCATTATGTGACGCCATAACGTCACGCGACACCGCGACATCAGGTTGCAGCAAACACACCTATACGTATACATAGCATGTGCCCAGGCCATTCGGAGCACATTTTGTGCTCTCCGGTGGTTTGAGAGCGTGAACAAGTTAGTGCAATTTAAAGTTAGTGTAACGTTAAAGATCTCCAGGCTAGCGGTTGTACTGCACTGGCTAAATTTTTCATCTACAGCGAGTGACTCGTCGCAACTTTGAAATGGCTGACCAATTACACGCTGTCTAAATATCCACACAGCCCCAGTTATTATTTTTTTAGTGCAATTTTTTTTGGCCCGCCTTCACGGTGTGGGCAAGTTTCCGATACAATGAAGGCCTGCGGAGCCGCGACTAATGATGATGCGATGGCATTGGGCCGATAAAAGCTCCACGCCACTTATTCGCCATCTGGAACAATTTAGAGGATATCTGTGCAAATGAGGAAAGACGGTAGGTACCATGACATGGCGTGCACTAAAAAGGTCGTTCTTTATATTCATACCACTACTACTAATAATGATAGTGCTTTATTATTCCGTGCCACAGAACAAGCGAAATCTTCGTCTGAAGCACGTTCGTGATTATACAGATTGCACAACGGAAAGATAAAAAAAAAGATATCGTTATAATCAGTCAATGAAAGTTTCGAGTTCACGTTTAAAACCACATATTTTGTAATAGCATCTTAAGGCCTATGCCATTGAAACACACTTGCATGCGGGTGATCAAACACACTTTTGAGAACCAGAATAAAACAAACAGGAGTCCCTGCTGAAACGTAGAAGCACGTGAAAGTTAACAGAAGACAGTAAGCTTTTATTCGCCCAAGTAGCACAAAGTGGACTCCAAAAGGGGGGCCGACAGGAGTCCCATTTGGGCAGCCCACGTACGGTCGCCCCGGAAATCTCATTTCGTTCGGGGTCATTTCATAATTTCCTTAATGTCTGGGGTATAGCAGTGCACGCCAAATAGAGCATGCCTTACTTTTTCCAGTTGTCCTACTGGAAATATTACCATTTCGATACATCAAAAAACTTCTCGAGCAAGGCCATACAAAAAAAATTGACTGTTTCAAGTGTACGAAATGGAACAAACAAACTGGCCATTTCAAGTATACGAAATGGAACAACCGCTGAAAGGGCCATAGAGTTCGTGCAGAGAGGGCTAGGCATATACAAGAGCCGTTATCACCACTCTCTGCCTTATCTTCGGCGCCAAAAGGCGGCATGATAGAAATAAATACAATCCGCCACAAACAACCAGCCCGGTCTGAGGCCACTGATGAAGCTTCCAAGGTTGACGGCGGAGCGTTCACAGTGCTTTCTTTAGTGACTCCCCGAAAAGTTTCTCTGACATCAGTGGCAAGACACCAATCGTCGGTTTCAAATTATGTGGAATTGTGCGCATTTCCACATCAAACCCTGTTGGGCAGGTAATCCGGATACACAGCCAGCTTGAGCCGTCTACAGACAACAAATTTTAGAACAGGTGCGACATTCTCAAGAGCATGTTTCGAATTCACCCTCAAATTTAATACTCTGCGTTAAAAAATCCACATCACGTAAAACGACCTTTTTAACATTCACGCTGAGTAGTAAGTCAGTAATAAAATTTAGCAAGCCTAATATTTCTCGCTCAGGCTTAGAATAAAAATCCTCGGTGATTCAGTATCAAATTAAGCCAATTTCTTATGTTCAATTTCCATCAGATGCAGTAAATAATCTCAATTCTAGCTCAAAGTACCGTTTTGGAGTTGCAGAGGTAGTCCAAGTTGGCATACCAATGCTTTGCCGCCTTCGAGCCTACAACGTTGGTAACTTGTTCCCCGCAGAGCAGACGTGGGACTTAAGGGGGTTTTACATGGGCAGCCAAGTCGGGCACGCTCACGCTTAACTGCCGTGGAACCCACATCATTGCCTTTGTCCCCGCAGAACCGAGGTGGGTCTCACGTGGGTTTTATAGGGGCAGCTAAAGTTGGGCATGCCCACGCGTTGCCGCCATGAAGCCCCCCCATCTTCGTAAACTTGGCCCCCTTATTACCGAGGTGGGACCCATGGGTTTTTACATGGGCAGCCCTCCTGTGCTACTTCGGCGGTCATAAATTACTCCATGCATCATTAATATTACGTCTAACGTTATGACCTTATAGCGTTTGTAAGCCGAGAGTCTCAAGTACATAAGTATAGTCATAAAACGCCTTTGCCCTAAATATCGCATCTTAAAAAATTCGAAGAAAACTATTTTTTAACTTGTTCGCTTTGCAACGCATCAGTTTTTTCCGAGAATTCCACAAAACGCGTGCATACACAAGGCAGCAACGAATTAGACTTCGAACGAAGAAAATAATGCACAATAGATTTGGAAATTCCTTGGTCAAACAAGATGCCGTGTTAAGCAATCTTACCGCTAAACAAACAATTTGAAACACGCGTTAAGAAAAACAAAAAGTGGTATCAAAATAAACACGAAGGTCTCGAATACAGCTACGCGTAAAATAGAAGTGGAACCAAGAACGCACTCTTTAAAATTGCGTCCTGTTTGTTACACAATGATAGCGCTTGAATCCATTGGCATTCATCAACACATAAAAAAATTGGAAAACACGACTCTTGTACGTGTGACACGTTATATTGCAAAAGTGTACACCTGACTGGCGAATCAACGGATACTGAAAGGAAGTTTCAACTTAGCAGTAATTATCAACAACTGAGATTTATTAAGGCACCAAAAATTAATATCAATAATAAATACGAGAAACAATAGCGGTCCCGAGTTAGACCCTTGGATCACACCAGAAGAATGAACATAAGTTTAAGAAAAACTATTCAAAATTCGCACACTGCTCTTACAATCGCTAAGAAGAGGCTGAAACCAGCTGATGAGTGCAAAAGAAACTTACTGCAGCACAATATTCTTTTTTTCTTATTCATTCCTGCCAAAGACTAGTTCAGACTAAAACCCTTTTTACCCTTTCATCGTCGCCATTGAAGGCTGCTTATCCTTCAAAAGCGCATAACCGAACACCTCTCACATCCTACACTTCGTAAAATGGACCATAAAGACGATTTCGACGTTTTTTGAAAAGGTTGCTGTCCTGGCTTTCCAGAGACCTAGCAATCTGCTCAATCATTTTATACAGTTATATTGATCTTATTATTTCCCATAACAAAAATCATCGAAACAAAAGCTGACGTTCAGTTTTCCCGCCATATAACCTCTCTTAAAGGGACACTGACAGGGTATTTATGCTCGCCCAGGTTTTTAGTTGTACGTGACATATGAGAGCCCAACTACCCAGAACAGAATTTGCGGCTCGAAATTCGGTTTCTTTCCGCCCGAAAACCGCCGATCGAGAACTGGCCGGTTTGAGTCGCGCTTACTCTCTTTTCCGTGGTCATTTTGGTGGTCGACGCGACCACCAAATTTAATCAAAGTCGTGGGTCATTGAAGGCACACAGTCAATATTAAAGATATAAAAAAATATGAAACCCATTTGTTGTGGCTTCCGAAAAGCTGCAAATACGTTGATTGAAAACAAAAAGGTAGCACAGACAACCGGAAGCATTCTGTGCGTTCACTCCATAATTCTCAACATGGCGTCGTTTCGCGTATCGTGGGACTCGCGGATGACAGCGGACGACGGGCGTTGGACCTCTACTTCAGAACTATCGTTCACGGTACCGGCGAATTCTGTCTTTCTTCGAAAGAGAAATTTTGAAAAAGGTCAAAGAACTGATATTCGTCCCGTACGACACGCCCGACCAGCAAGCCAATTGCACGAAGACGTCGCCGAGCCGTCGTTCCTTCTCATGGCTGAAGACATCGCTCGCTCAAACATCAAGCACGAAGTGCGCACTTCGAGTTGAATACCGCACGCGTACGGTTTCTTTACGAGGTGCGAATGTGGCCTATGCGTGGTGCTGCCCGACTTCAAGCCGGGAGTGCATGTATTGACAGGAAATCGGCAGCAAACTTCCGACATACAGTCTACCAGCTGCATTACTACGCTGAAAGAGTTCCTTCAGTAGCTCAGTGGAAAGACGTCCGCTTCACACGCAGCGGGCACGGGTTCGATCCCTGGTGTGTGTGAAACATTTGTTCTTTTTGTCAAGCATTTTGCGATCTTTACATTTCTTTTCTTACAATTATCACAGAAAAAAAATTGCGGTGGCTTAGCTCGGCTATGTCAGGATATACGTAGCGTGAGCTTATGCGCACAAAATGAGAGGTGCTATCAAGCAGCTCCGGTGCAGCGTCAGACTTGGCTACTGCGCAACGAAGGCACATGCGCCATTGCGTCTGCCGCGGCTATGACGTCACTCCTCTGGAATGCGAAGACCGGCGAGGCGCGCGCGGTGGCGGTAGAGCCCGCGGCGGCGGCGGCTCCGGCACGCCAGCTGTGCGCCATGTGACGTCACTGCTCCTCGCGCTTGCGCCGATTGGCGAGGCGCGTGCGGTGGCAGCGGAGCCCCCGGCGACGGCGGCTCCGCCCCGCCAGCTGTGCGCCATGTTACGTCACTGTTCCTCGCGCTTGCGCAGCACGGAGTGCGGCTCATTATGAGAGCCACGCGAAACTGCTCAACCTCGGCCAGTGTAGCTAACGCTACAAAAACCATTGTTGTGGACGATACGCCGCTGAACTAAATGGTATGGGATTCCATTTTTGACACCTGCGAACTCAATGTAGTCACTTTCCACAAAATGCAAGGAGCATATGAATCGGGTAGCGTCCGCTTTCCGAGCTTCGCGTAACTGTTCTACAGGAATTGCAGCTAGCCATTGATCTCGACCCGTTCGTCTTTCGGAAACTTGTACACTCTGCCGCGCAATGCCACTTTCAGACGCAAGACATGTGAGGCATACTCTTCACGCAACATCTTGGGAGTATTCTTTTCAAAGCCGATCACGGGAATTCACTACGGGCACTCACCACTAATTGCCAACACTTAAATGTACAAAACAACTCATCATGAAGTAGAGAACAGTGAGCGGAATGAACCTAACTGCAAAGGTATCGCACGACGAACGAACGCATTTCGTCTGCTACGTGCGGAGAAAAAAACGCACGGTCGGGTGTAGCCACGCGACTTCTGCTACTCACTCTATCCTCTCCACTTCGCCGTGCGGTGCGGGAGTTTCGGTTTCGGTTTCGAGCAGTTGCGTTTTTGGCTTTAATAAAAAAATACGTGACTCTGCAGCAAAATATTGATGGGGTAGTATTCCGACACCGTAATAAATACCTTACAAAAAAAAATTTATTTGGGGTGTCAGTGTCCTTTAAAAGGAGGTGACGTCCACAGTGGACCGTCGGTTTCGGTAGAACTTAGGGGTCATGACCGTAGATGGTTCGGTGAGCTGTAGCGGCGCATTGTGGAATGATAGCCAGAAGACGATTGCAAGCAGGGCGACCGGCCGCCGCCATGCTTCCGTTGGTGTGGGCATGCCCGTGGGATTGCATGCTTGTCAAAGCTACGTTCACGCGCACACTGCACGTGCTTGCATCCATGGGACACCAGTCTGGGCTCCATGCTTGCAATTGTCTATATTTTTGCGGCTGCGATTAACTAGGAATTTTGTGCTTCATATGCCGCTCCCCAAGCTACTCTTCGAATGGGTTGCCACGCTTCACACGAAGCACGGATGATCCGGTGACTCGCGGCCGTTTGTCGACGCAACGCAGTCAAACCCATTCAAACGCAACTGTGTGTGGGGGCATATAGCCTCCTATATACGGACAGCGCCGTGCAGATCGCCACGAAAAGCGGCCGCCGAAATCGAAAAGGTGGAGCGGCAGACAACGGATGGGGAGAGTAGAGTCACGTGACTGGCGAACCGCTTTGGTGAGACGCTGAAACACACTTGTCCCGAGCGAACAACCGTGTTTCGGGTAATCTCCGCTGCAAAGTCTGTGCGCTGGCGCCCAGGTTCCCCGCGAAATGGCTCTTTGGTGCTCTGTGCTACCAGATCCTCGCGCTCCAAATCTGCGACCGGGCAGTCTAGGGCCCCGTCGTCGAACTGCCCGGCTTTGTGCGTATAGAGGATGCTAAGCTGTGGGACTTAATATTTGTCGATATCTTTCATTGACTATCACGTTGCGAGCAATGCTACCGCATTACGAAGAGCAATAATTGTCTCGTGTCGCTGTTACGTACCAAGTGAGACAGAACGCCGTGACAGACTTAACGTGGACGCCACCGGCTTTACAAACCGTAAGACTTGCCGCAATTACGGTCCTGCCCCAGGGGGCTCGGCGTAAAAGCGACGGAACCTCGGCCTCGCACGTGCGCGTTTACCGATGTCCTCGTTCCCGCATATTCGCGCACAAGACTTCAGTACACTTCAGGCGCAGAAAGATCTCGGTGGATGAGAGGCTGGATGGATGTGCAGGAAAGATCGGGGCGTGCAAGACGAGGTGTGGTCAAAGCTTTTAGACACGAAGCCTGAGGAGTACCAGAAGCCGCAGCACGTCGACCTGGAACGGTTTCTGCAGCTCGCTTCACGCAAGGAATCCAGTATCGTGCGACAAATCAAACAAAAGAAAATGACGCACCATTTCTGTTTTTCTCATCAGAAGAAAAAACAATCGTATGTGGTTGCCACGCTAAACGCTTTTCAAGTCGGTCCCCGCTCATTATTTGCGAGTGGAAGTCGTTCGGCTGTTCAGCCTTTTCAGTCCACGCACCCTCGGACTCAAATAGAATTTTTAATGCGAATAGCATTCTTTGGATACTTCACGCACTTTTCGTCTATCTATGTATCTATCTATCTGGCTATCTAACCTCTTACGCCGCGGGTCGATAAATAAATAAAAAGACCGGCGCCGGCTGGGAGTTCGAACCGTTGACCCTTTGATCAGCAGGCAGACGCGCTAACCACAGAGCTATGAAGGCAGTTTTTTTCTTTATTGCAGAGCTATGAAGGCAGTCATTCAACGCACTCTAAACGGTTGTTTATATATTTACTATAGGACGCGCTTTACAGCGCTGTCACAGCTACCGGTGCGCGCGTTCCATGCACGAGGGCTCATTCCGCTCTCGTGAGGCTGAGCACGGCCGCTAGCTCACCCTCTCCGCGCTCGGGAGAGGGTGATGTAGCGGCCGTGCTCAGCCTCACGAGAGCGGAATGAGCCCTCGTGCATGGAACGCGCGCGCACCGGTAGCTGTGACAGCGCTGTAAAGCGCGTCCTATAGTAAAGATATAAACAACCGTTTAGAGTATCGTTGGTTGAGACTAGCTGAGACGCCAGAAAGTCTGGTCGGTACCATTTTGAGTGTTTGTGCGTATGGCGCGTGCTTTGCTCGCCTTCCTAAGTGACACAAACGCACGTGCTGGGCTGCGGAGATCGTGCGCAGGGCTGTGAAAGTGTCAACAAATTTAGAATCGCCTCAAGAGTGGGCTGGCGTATCTAGAGTGTGCCGGCCACCTGACGAACGCGCATAACTCCGCACCGTTTGATGCTATTCGCATTAACGTAGATAATCATTCCCAAAGGATGGGTTCTGCTGATTTTTTTAATATATATATCACAGGAAGCCTTTCTGAAAATATATGTATTGTTTTCGTTGTTACTGAATAAAAAACCGCAAGTTCTTTAACAACATACAATCGAAAACGAAGACGAGAGGACTTCGTTAATTTTAACGAATAGCCTGACGAGCCTCAATTGATGTCATTTTCCCGTAGCTCAAAGGCGGAACTTTTTTGCAGTTTCGGATGTCGCTGCCATCGCGGTCCCGGTGTGAGTTTGGTGGCATCTGTTAAATTTGTTTGAGCGGCGACCAGGCCCAACTTCGGGCAAAACCATCGTCAAAATTACTTAGAAGACACCGGCTATAGCACTCGTTAAACAGATTTTTCACGTCGTCTTCTTGGGCTCTTTAAGTAGCTTCGTTTGGGCTCTTTGAACGTTATACTTTCATTATCCATTTTATTAAAGCCTTGTACCCTTCGCAACACTCTCCGCAACGCCCGCCCCTTTATGTTACAGATAAATACATTTAAAGTTTTAAAGATTTTTTTGTTTGTTCTCTCAAATCATCCGTCACATGCAGAATAGCGGTTTAAAAAAATCGCAGTATACTCTTGTCTCAGCATTCCAGGCACGCCGTGCCAGAATCTACACGAAACTCTTTTTGTACATTTCTTTTTTTTTTTCTTGTTTTTGGTGCTTTCACAGCTGTCGAATTGTTTTTGAAGCATTTCAAAACCCTCTATTCTGCTTTCTTTATTGTTGCGTTGCGTGGCCGCCGAAGCTGGCGGTTTATGTCTTCGGCAGCCGGACAACGCATCACTGATTTGTTCAAGGCTAAATCGCATTGAGCTTCGGCAATACCCCTATTACACGCGCAACCGTAACCTCAGCTCAGTCACCCTTCATTGCAGTTCCTTCATTGTAGTCACCCTCCCGAAAATTAAAAAGCGCGAAGACAAGGGCAAGAGGGAGACTACACAGGAAAAGCGCTTGTCCTCTGTAATCGTAATGTTTAACCAACTAGGCCAACAAATCATTTTGCTATAGTCACCATTCCTTACAGTTCATTCATTGCAGTTTCTTCATTACAGTTCCTTCATTGCAGTTCAACCACAGACCAGACTCTCAAACAGCTGTTTCAGAAGTGAAGAGTGCGCGAGCACAACTTTCATGGACGCTGAAGAGGCGCAGGCGCACATGCGCCCATAGCCTTGACTGCCTAGTGACACAACGTTGTCCAAGAGTATTGTGTGGTACCTTGCTTAGCGTAACCGTAAAAGTGTGCCCGCGTAACAATGGTGCAAGAATGAAAATGCCTTAGGCCACCTCCGGACACCCTGGTGCTCAAGTCCTTTCCGGGCTTCTACTGCACCCACATGGTGTACCGGAGTCTGACCTGGACGAACCTCAGCGCCGAGTTGGAGATGGACTCCCTGGACGAGGTCATCCTCAGGCAGCTGCACCATGTTCGCCAGAGGACTGTTCCCACACTGGAAGGTGGGTGAGGGAGCAGCATCTACTAGGCTCTGTTTCATACTAACCCTGTGCGTAGCCGAGGACAGGGTTTGATAGAGCGGGAACGCGACAAGACAGCACGAGTCAAAACAGCACGTTCTTCGACTTGGAAAAACAGCCTTAACTTAGGGAAGAAACGTACAGAGAAAACAGGAAAGCCGTCTCGTCTCATCCCTCATGTATTCTTTTCTACGTTTCTTTCCTAAGTTCAGGCTGTTTTTCCAAGTATGTACCAACATGCTCAACTCATCACCGTTACTCAAAAGAGCACTGCGTCAAACTAGCACGGCGACTAAGCAGCATGCGTCAGAATAGCACGCGACAAAACAGCACTGGGTCAATTCAGCACAGTGACAAAAGAGCACAGCGTCAAAACGGCACATCGACACATGAGCCACCCTCGTAACGTATTCGCGGCGAGAACCACGCTAGGTGCCGTCACTAAGCAGGACGCGAATGTCACCTGATATTCGAAAAGTTAGGATGCCGAGTTTGTTTAGATCGCGCACACCATAGCGGTAAGGCGCGTGATTGTTTGAGTTCGGACGCGGCGCGGTGGTTCTTTATTGTCCTGTTTCCGGTGGCACAACATACGCGATTGAAAAAGGGGAAGTTTCCATCTATATATCCAAGAGAACAACTTGGGAAGTAGAGACGAGATTATAACAGCGAAAAGATGTGTGGGCGAGCGCGATAGTGTGCTCGAACCACTTAGCAGATACTGGGAAAACGAATCGTGTTCTGTTGTGTATTGTGTTCTGCTTTTATACGTGAGTGTATTGTTTAGTCCTCCGTAAGAATTTCACTGACGGCAGTAGGCGCCAACAATAGTCAGATAATCTGCCGTTCCTTTTCCCCCGCACTTCAATTTCTTCCTCCGTGTTGTCCCTGTCATCCGTCACGCTGCAAAGTTATAATTATGAAGCCTCCTTTATGTTGTCCAAAACAAAGTGATGCTGTGGTGTCTAGTCAGCAAATCGGGTTCCAGGGACCCAATTTTCTGAAAAAACATCTTAGCATACGAGCATTAAAACATACCAACAAATTTTGCCCTTTTTTTCAGTATCTGCGGCGATGTGTTGTGATCGAGAGAGAAAAAATCTAATTTATGGAGGATGTTTCACTCTTACGCCTACATGTACACGCCATTCGGGTTATTTTTTTTTTTGTCGTGCATTAAAAAGTGCGTTGTTGAACGTTTATTTTCAATACTATGGGTGTTAGGTTTTTAGACGGCTCATGGTCATCAGGTAAATACGTCTTGTAACGTCCCAAAATACTGGCTGTGATCCTACTGTGTGTTGTTTTGTTGACAGTGAGTATTGACTAGACCAGAAACGTGATTTTTTTTTCACTCGCAAGTCAGATATAAAAACATTCCGGATCTTCTTTCTTTTTAATATTATTGTCTCTACGGTAACTGCGTAATGTCCACACCATTACAATATTTCAAATGGCCGTCCTTGAGGCGTTAGCCAAATACTTTACTAGGAAATATGCATCCTACTCCCCGATAATACCAATGGTCATAGCGCGGACATGTTCGGCACAGTTTGAATGGCCGGATGACGAGCAACCTTGGGTGTTTCCGCATTGAATTCGGCGGGGTGGAGGCGCCACCTAGCCATGGAAGTCGCGGTTATCAGGCATTTCCCGGTAGGCGAAGGGTGCGCCGCATGCCGTTCGGTCGATGCAAGTGTTTGCTCAATATGTGTCGTACCTTGTTCTCTAAACATTTTTAGAGCAAAAAGATGTTTTGAAGAACTTGTATTATTTAAAACCGTCTTCATGCACAACTGTTTAAATAAAATAGCAGAAGTTGATCAGATCTCATAAAATTTAGAAATTTGTGGACAGATCTAGGTCTTTAAATGTAATGTAACCTATGGTGCCTTTTTGAGCACGTAGATTTAACCAGTAGATGTTGATGAGCTATGCAACTTTAAAAGGGTAATAGTACGGTAGTATTTTTTTCACAGTATGTGCACGTACAGAAAACGCGATAAGACTGTGAAAGCATTTTACCAGGTGTCCCTAAAATAAGTTCAAGGAATAAAACGGACAGCGTAAATCAGCGACTTCGCTTTTAAAGCGGAAACTTCCTCAAATACATCCTTAACTGGTCACGTTATCGCATTAAATTTACGAGTCTCAACTCCAAGTACGCCAAAAACGATTATTTGCAGAAATATATTGTTTGTGCCGTAGTCAGTTCATTTCTTTTTTCTAATAGGAGTCAAGACTTGAAATTTCATTGCGCGAATGAGACCAGTAAAACACGTATTCGAGAAATAGTCATGATTGACTCTTAGGCAGCTGATGTTTACGGGACATTTTCGTGCGGATCATACATCTTATTTTGGGACATCCTTTAGATAAAAATGTAGTTTCATTCAAACACTGACAAGGCTTTATTCCTCAACCAACTCTATCTTTGTCAGTAGAGAAAACATAGCTGGAGTATTTGTTTTAGAACACAGCTCTTAGGCGCCCGTTTCCGGGTTAAGCGGCGTCGGCGTCGGCGAAACCGCGCGCGTTGCATTATGGGACGTCACAGTTTCCCCGCTAAATCTGGCGGGGCAAGTGAAATTGGTGTTGAGGTACCATGACGTCAATTTTCCCGCTACATTTATTGCGAAAATTTATGCTTAATTTTCCCGCTAAATTTAGCGGGTAAAGTTTCTATAAATGTCCCGCTAAATTTAGCGGGGATTATTTCCCCGCTAAATATAGCGGTAAAATTTTAGCTAACTTTCTCTGCTTAATTTAGCGGAAAAATTCCCCGCTAAACCTAGCGAGGAAATTTTAGCTACCCGCTAAATGTGGCGGAAAACGTTTCGCTCAATTTCCCTCTATATTTAGCGAAATTTCCCCGCTAAATTTAGCGGGCAATTTAGCGAAAATGTTCCCCCTAAATGGGGAGGCAAGTAGGAGAGGAGGAGGAAAAAGGAAGGAGCGGGAGGAGGGTCATATCCTCCCCGCCGTACCCTCCCCTCCTCCTCCTCAAGAGCCGCGCTCTAATAGACTTCTTCCAAAACCGACGCGCCCCATCGCGGCGAAATACCACGCAGTGCACTGGGAACTAGTTGTGCCACTCAGTTTCGGTTTCGACTGAGCAGCTTCGTCTCATGCTATCACGCCGCGACCGAACGCGCTGCTTGCGTTTTCGACTATCTCACTTTTCACGAATGTACAATACACTCATTCTCGAGCGATACAAAAACGAAGACCGGGGCACTCTCCTTGGTTCCCGGAAACACCGGATACCCTTACAAAAATTTTTAATGAATTTCATTTGAATGTTTATGGAGTCTACTCATTATATCTTTTCGAGTCTCAATAGAAATGCAAATGAGTTTTGTAACGAATCCGTAAGGAGTTTACGAAAACTATTGGCCACCGCGTTCCAATTGAAGTTTCGACAAAGCTACCGCATAAAGTTTCAAATATATTTCATATGAATATCATTTGAAAGTCTATTGACACCCTTTCGAGTCTGTGTTGAAAAATAATTGATTTTTTGTAACGAGTCCCTAAGGAGTTTACGAAAACTATTGGCCACCGCGTTTCAATTGAGGTTTTGCCGTGCCACTCATAAGAATTTTCTAATACATTTCATTTAAAAGTCTCGATACACTGCTTTGAGCCTCTGTTGAAAATCAAATGTTTTTTTCTACCGCGTTGTAATTTAGGTTTTGACGTGCCATCTAATTAGGTATATTCCGACGAGTCGGAATATACCTAATGAGATGGCCCATCAAAACCTCAATTGCAACGCGGTAAAAAAAGACATTTGATTTTCAACAGACTCAAAGCAGTGTATCTAGACTTTCAAATGAAATGTATTAGAAATTATACTCCTAGCATGGGTTTCTAGATAGAGCTCTAAGAGGGAAGACGGCAATAGGTTGCATGACATGTGGTCCGGATGTAACCGCTGTTTTGAGGGAAGGGGAAAGTGAGTGCAAGTGTCACTTATATGTATGCCTATATATGCATGCAGGGTTCAGAAAATGCCTGCATAAAACCGTGGGAAGGAGTAATAACTAGTTTATTAAAAATGTGAAATTCGAGTATATGGTACACTGCCTTCGTGTCCATGGGGGACCTTGTACTGCCTTCGTGTCCACGGGAGTACTGGTAACCTATAAAGAAAAAAGATGCACAGTTACACATTGATCTGCTTATCTAAACTTCAATGTCCGAGCAAGGTATCCTGTTCACAGAGCAGCACTACCTCAGCGCTGAATCAGTATTACAAACCAAGACATCAGTCCTTTGTATGAAAGTAGGCAACTCAGAACACACGATACAAGCCATGGAAGTAGCAGTGACTCGTTGCCTTAACAGGGCTGAGTTAGCGCTGCACTGTATGTGTGAACCAGCCTTAAATGCGGAAAGTCACATTTAAAATTCCTACATTTTTGCTCACCCAGGCACTTAATTTACACACTACCTTGATAGTTTATTAAGTGCCACTGATAACATTGTCAGGGGCACCATGGTGCAAAAGTATATTTTGCCCCCGAGTCTGCGAGAATCAATCTCTCACTGTTTTTGCCGCCGCATTGCAGTCTTTTATTTTGGCTTTTGACAAGGTCTACCAAAGATAAGCAAGCAGATGCTGTCGCTTATGAAGTTTACCAAATTTGAACATAGAGAAGCTATGACTTATAAGCATCTCGAAGAATTAATATGGCAATTTGGGCCAATTGGTTCATGATCGTAGACAAGTGCCGCAAAAAACGCATGGACAATAAGTGGTGGTAAACACTGGCGCCAGTGTGTTATGTCCACTCCTTGTCCCTGTGTATTTTTTTTTAGTGTTTGTTTACTATCTTGAAGTATTTTTAATCACACCGGACAGGAAGGAAACGGTAATAGAGTTCTATGTGGATCATAAAGCCATGCTCCGAATGGGTGTGTGTCAACTGCAGCTTTCACAATCTATGCAATACACGAAGTTTGAATTATTGGGAGGATCGAGACATCGGAGGCCAAATTCAAAAAGCAAAACTTACGATAAAAAATTGCGTATGATAAAACCCGAGAAGAAATCCGTATTAACAAAACATAATTGTCGCAACTTTTGTGTGACTTACAACGCAATATTACAACATCATTCAAAGTGTCTTACAAACTTCTTAGGGCAAACATGACGGCACGTCACTTGGCTATTTCGCCGCGACCAGCAATGAAGTTTGACGCGTGGGCAAGGGGCATGTGTTTTGCGCACTGTTCGCATGCATCCCTACTTGAAGCAGCACAAGGACAATGCTAAACTACACATGGAGGATTCAGCCGACGAGTCTGCCGAGCTGTACATCCTGCCCATTAGAGCTAACGAGGTGCAGGACGGCGAGACGTGCCAATGAATCAATTAAAGAAAATGCCCACACAAATCTTCAGTGCACCCAAATGGATCCTTCACCTATGAATGGTGAGAACCTGATTTGGTGATCACTAGTGCCCCCTCATACTTTAGTTGTGATTTTCGAAGTGGTGAGCAGCTGTACGACTCTACCACACGAAAAGGCACAATCCTGACTGGATGTGCCTTTTTAATGCGAAAGCATTATATGTCTATGGAGCGGAAAATCCGGCGTCCGGTGGCGTTAACCGAGTGGTACCAAATGCCAACAGAGGAATAAAAGAAAGAATAAAATGTGCTTCCACGGCTGAGATTCGAACTCGGTGCTGCTGTGTGAGAGCCGGGCATGCTAGCTGCTGTGCTATCTCAGCCGCTTCGGAATGCGGCTTTACTCTCCCTCAAAAAGAAGCTTGTCCCATTACGGCAAAAGACGGCGTCGGCGTTGATGTGCCCGAAAGATGGGCATAAAAATATGTCCTCGGTTCAATGACATCACACTTCACGTGACGACATGACGTACCATGATGTGTGACGCCATATGATGTAACGTAAAAAATATTACAAGGGCACTTAGGTATTGCTACATGGATTGAATGCGAAAGCATTGCCATTCCTAACAATAGAGGGAAAAAAAGGAAGTGTCGTTAGGAATGGCAATGCTTTCGCATTCAATCCACAAAAGGGATACCTAAGTGGCCCTATAATTTTTTGTGTGGAGTAGAGCTCAAATAAATGCCATACGGCGCAGTATATTCACGATTAAGTTGCTGCTAGTCGTGAGGCTTAATGTTTTGCACCAACAATACCGTAGAGTTTTTCCTCGGTTGCGACGAAGCGCCACTGCGCTACGAACTTGCTAGAAATTTCTGCATATACGACCGCTTTCTTCTGGAAACCTATGGTGACGTGCCACTCACTTTTGGCCAAAGAACATTGAAGATACCAGATGTGAAAACAGCCATAACAAGCATCAAAGAAATCAAGATGGGGGTCATAGCATTAGCTTCCCAGCGTGGCGAGACTAGCACAGGATTTCTGTCACTCGCCGTTAATAAGACAGGAGTCGACTTCTTCCGGTTGCAACTCTAGAATAGCAGAAGCCCCTCCCACAAAGCCCTTCACTCTTTTTAATAAGCAAACACTAGAGAGGAGGAGAGCCGGGAGGACACCGCCAATCATGGCGAGCAAAGGGAATTGTGGGAGAGGCTTCTGCTTTCTATAGTTGCAACGGACTATAACAAAAGTTTACAGTACCACGAAAAAGAAGACCAAGCATGCAGAGAAATTCGCACGACTCAAGTGTAGCAGGGACAGAATAGAAAAAACTGCAGCTGCAATATTTACCCTTTAAATTTGCCTCGACAGCCCAGCAGAGACGACATGCTGGTCGTCAGCGCCTGGAGGGCCACCCCTTGTACTGAGAGCACATGTAGTCTGAAACAAACAACAAACAAAAAATTAAATGCATGGACAATCCGCACATGCTGGTATTTTGCTTCATTGGCAGCTTCATAGAAAGCAAGCATGCACACCGTTGTCCAACCATGCCAACTGCTAGCCGAAACTTCCTGCCACCAGGATTAAGATATTGCTTGCGCTATAAAAACACAATTACGCACTACACAGCTGGCACACCGAAAGTTGAAACATTGAAGAAACTAGCTCATAAAACTTCAATGTAAGAGCTACACCTTGTGGACGCTCCACAAAAGTATGTTCAGTCTAAACATTGGTGCACTGCAAGGCTGCTTTACCTCAGCCAGTTTGGAATATCTGGAGTTTCATTCTTTTCAAGATATTATGCCTGAAAATTAAAGTGACAAATTAACTGGATTAAAATTTTTTATTCGACATCCGGCCCAAATATTTAGGAAGTATACTAGTGGGTTAATTTCTAACTTACCATAATTATTCTCGGCATCCTGAAGGCGTCGCTTCAGGGTCCAGTTTTCATATTGGATCCACCTCACCCTCACAGCTGCAGCCACACTGAAATGTTTGCAAAGTTTCAGGGACGGTAATTAAAAAGTCGGCAGTTTCTCTCAAACACCGCTGTCACAAATTTCGTCTTTTTTGTCATTTTGTTCTGTTTAAGGGTTGTTCAGGGGGGAGGGGGGGGAGTTCAATTACAACCTCGCGCATGTTTACCTGAGCGCCAAAGTGCATGAGCTCGGATGAGACTAACGCCGGCCGAGCTTCAAACCAATGGGAAGA
>JAZHYW010016624.1:0-16201 GCA_037355805.1 Ixodes ricinus
AGCTCCAGGCATTTTCAGAGTTCGGCTTTTCTCGTCAGCGCATGGTTCGACACTGAGCCACCTGCCCGACTGTCCGCCGAAGCATTCGGTGTTGCGAGGCAAAGTCGAGTGCTCACGCTGTTCTTGTGTCCGATTCATGATCCGCGCCTGATTGTCGTCAAGCGGGTGGTTTCGGTTCCGCAATTTCGTCGTCGAGCTTTGCCGAGGCAGGACTCGAAATAAATGGTCTCCTGTTATCCACGCAATTTCACCGCGACCATGAAGCTTCGGTATCAGTGGCGGTTCGTTCGAGTATATATGTGCCAGACTAGGGCCAGTACGCTCTCTGTAACGCCATGAACATCGCGGCCCGATATCGTTTCATGACCCCTTTGAGTTCGCGGGTTAAATTATCCTTTTGCTTTGTAATGACTGTTACATTTATTAACGGCAGAAGGTGCACCTAGAATGCCAGTTTGAGTTTTCAGGCTTCCTTGCAGTACCCTCAAAACATTGTGTGGATGCTCTCTCAGTCGCTCATTTAAGCATCGCCCAGTCTGCCCTACGTGCATTCTGTCGCAGGTAAGTTAGAGCAGAGCTTCACGTTACCCACAGCGCGTCACCTAGAGGTTTGGCGGTCTTCCATCATGCACGTTTTTTTAACCTCAGAATTAAGTATTTTACAGAGCCTAAACAACCTTTCTAAAGCCGCGAAAGCTCGTTAACACCGATCCGACGTCCTGCCTTCTTTAAGTATTGAGGTATTTGTGTAGGTTACACCAGATTTCTATATCAATATATTGGTTATTCAAGCGCACGTGTGCTGGCCTTGTGAGCTGAGTGCAAACAAATTACTCCTACAGTTTTCTTCGGCTCTCTTTAAGCAGGTGAAGAGAGGAATAGTAAACCGCAGTTTAAAAAAATGCTCTAAAACCTGCTGTCAGTTTGGTGGAGGCTAGTTTTGACAATCAAGCATCAAGGCTCACGTCGGCGGGCTATTCGTACGGTTGCGGAAGTTCAACTAAAAGGGATTTCTTGAAACAATACTAAAGAGGCAAACAGGAGAAAGAATCAGGTTACCACAGCATTACCATAATTTAAAAAAAGCTTAATCTAAAAATTGAGTGTTTGTATTTCTCCCTTCACCATGTTCGGGCCACTGCGCTATTTCTACTTTTAATAATATGTGAACCCTCCCACAACTCTACGCTGTCCGATGCATTCTGTTTTCATGTAACTGTATGCTTCGAAGACGTTTGCTGACAATTGTTTGATGTTCAAGGTGACAAAATGCCTTACAAAGCAGAAACACGTACGGCGAAGATCGTGTCTGCATACTGAGTATTGTAGGATGTAATAGAAGTTGAACCGCGGCTTTAATGGTGCGATACACCTACTCGTCCCGTTTGCTTCAGTTACGACAGGGGTTTCTAGCCGTCCAAGACCACTAAGAATTCAATGCCTTATGCATGTTCACACATTTGTGTTCACATAAGACCGAGCTCTTGTGATATCCTACGGCAAAAGAATACACTGACACGGTGGCCCCATATATAAGGTGACCATTTTATTCATTTCACTGCAGCGATTGTTTTGCAGTATATGCGAGATTAAATGGACGTACTATCTATAAGAAACGTTCCTTTACACCACTGCCAAAGTGTTTCGATCCAAGAAAGAAAAAAAGCAATAATGCAAGAGAAACAAAATATTCCAAATAATCAGAGTGTTCCTTGGCTACTTGATACATGACGCCAGTTGTTTCTGGTGTTGTAAGATATTTTAAGAGGTTTGAAGGCTCACGGTGTGCGAGCAGTCGCAAGTGTGTGAACCAGCTTTCACTTGAGCGCACGAAAGAAGCGGAACCAAGGGAACACTTCTCATGGAAGTATTCTGTTTCACGTCTGTGTCGTGTGCTAAACAACATTGATGGCCATCCACCTTGACAGGGTGAAATGGCTCATGATTTTAATTTTCAAAAATTATCAGCGTATAGCTTTTTTTCAGCAAGTATAAATATGTCAGCTTTTTTTTCCAATTTCGTGCTTTATATCTCTACTCGCTACGCCTTTCTATGCTTCATTTTTATTTTTAGCATGATTGCCGCGGATGTGTGCATTTCGAGTAACAGCGTTTCTGGCTAAAATAATCGAAGTACTTTGGGCTACACTAGACAGGTTTAGCAGATCGCAGACTACGGAGAGCGGACCCAGCAAGCACGTGCTCAATCCATGCTTCAAAGTAAGGGCACGAGCTCTCGCTAGCACGAAGCCTAGCTCTAGAATACGATCTACAAAAACACTTTATCGTCACGTCCAGCATAGTTACCGCAATGCTCTAACGCTTCTCAAAGTTACCTGCACGAGCGCGTGGCATCGTTTTCCGTGTCCTCCGCACCAGAGCACGTTCGAATGAGCAGCAACAGTAAGCCACGCTTTCTACAAAGAGTGCGCGACTGCAGCAATATGGAAGCTACGATAGCCTCGGCAACGTAACACTAAATAGTTCAGGCCGAGCAGAGTAATAATGATCTGTGTTCATTTCACCGATTCCAGCCCCTTCGATTTTCTCACGATCGTCATTGTCAAGAGTCACGTGACCCACTGGCAGCACAAGCGATACGACATAAAGGCCGTCGGTCCCAACACCATGAGCAGCGTGGTCATCCCGGCTCAGCCGACCAGCGTATGTATTCGAGTCGGATGGCGGGTACGGTGCCCAGGGCCAAATTTTGGCCTCGGCGAGAGCGAGATCTGAGCTGGCTCGCACGGTGCAAGTGACGGTACCCTTAGCGGACCACTCATCTGGTAACAGCGAGTGAAGAGCGGGACTTTCTTTATGGTGCCGTGTGTCAGTGATCGGCAGAAGACTACTCCGTTGCACGTTAAATCTGAGCGCAGCCAACTCCACCATCCGACAGAGAAAAGCAAGCAGCGCGAATAGCGTGATCGTTATGGCGGTTGCCGTGTTCGTGCGTTGACTAAATTAATAACGCGCAATAGATTCTGGCGTGATTCTGCGAGTTTCGATTCTGAGCGTGGTTGCTTTAACCGGCGATAACAAACGCACAAAGACGACAAGCGTCGTGACGATGCAGTTTTGCCGACTGCTTGATTGACACTGTCGGATCATAGCCTTGGCTGCGGTTGGTCTGAAAGCGAAGCGAAGTATACGAAGAAGAGGGTGACACTTACGCCTCATCTTCATAGTCACTGGCGTGATAAGAACGGCAGAGAGGAGTTCCAGTCGTCCTACCTCCAGCTTGAGCTTTCTACCTTCGGTAACGCTTCCCTCATCTCGTGAGCTCCGAGCGTGCACGTGCAGCAAACACCTGTGGCAGTAAAATAAACTCAAGGAACCTGGATCTTCCCCTACAAACCCACTCCCGCGGCGGGGGGATCAGTCCCTAGCTGAACTTGAAGTTGAAACGTCTCGTTGGGCTTCTGGCTTCACGATACTTAGGAAACCAATGTAAACGTAGACGATATGTAATTCTGGATCTAGAACACTTGGTTTCGGTCGGATAACTCTAGGGGGAACGAATTGCGATGTGAAAAACTGATCTTTACAAAGCTTTACTGCGCCTAGCGCTAGAGCACCCATAAAAAATATGGGACCCCCAACAATCATTTCAAATTACTAAAGTAGAGCGAATACAAAAAGTCACTGTGGGGTCAATTAGTCTTAGATACACTAGGCACGTGTCTGCTTCGGCATTGATGAGAGAAGCCCAGTTGTCTTCCTTAGCGTCAACGTGTGAAACCGCACGATTGAATATTCTTTTATCTGCTGTATTTTAATCACCCTATTGTTAACACGCAAAGTTTTGTAAAACCTTCTAGAAGGCGGTCTAGACATTTAAACAATCATTTGTTTTAACGTGCATACGGCAAGGCATGAATTGGAATAGATTACTTCCGAGTGTTTTCATTGATGTCTCTTCTATCTAAGCATTTGACGAAAAATGTATGCATTGTTTTTCTCGAAAAGTGGTTTCGTTTAACGATAATAATCCCTGAAAAGAGGGAACAAAAAACAAAGGGGAGAATTACGACAGACAGAAATCTCCAAACACAGCTAGCTGACTGGTGCGCGACTGAAAAAATCCGCGTCGTCCTGGTATCGAACCCTTTCCAGTGTAACGCTGTATCAACTGAGCGAAACAGGAGTTAGGCTTCAATAGAGTAAACGAATTTTAAGAGCTGCCACCACTCTAACACCAACAAGGGTGAACGGCCTGCATTTTAAGGTTTTAATGACAATGCAAATAATTGAAAGGTGCAACCGAGATGGACATGAAGGACGATTGTATTCCCTGCAAAAAAGGAAACAGGGGGAACTTGAAATGGAGAGGTCCCTGCTTCAATACCAGGATTAGACGGAATTTTCCAGTCGCGCATCAGTGAAATAGTTGTGTTTGGATATTTGTGTTTGTCCTTTGTTCCCCTCGCCAAAAATTGTTATCTTGATTCTTGTCCAGGTCACTTGCACCTTTGCATTAATTGCATTATCATCATAAAGTTAATATGCAGTACGTTCACCCTTGTTGGTGTTAGACTGGTGACAGGTGTTAAACGTTGTTTGCTCTATTAAAGTCTAACTCCTGGTTAGCTCAGTTGTTGGAGCGCTCCACTTGTTTCGGAGATTTCTCTGGTTCGAAACCAGCACCAGGCGGATTTTTTGAATCGAGCACTAGTAACCTAGCTGTGTTAGGAGATTTATGTTTGTTCTTAGACCACTTGGTTCCTCTTCTTAGGGGATTTTTATCGTTATTATCGTCAAGCTCGAATTTGACCTTTGCATTAATCGCATTATTATTATAGTTGCGTTTCCTTTTTTGTTAGTAGAGTAGCAGTGTAATTATAATGATTGACCACAAAAGGTTTGCAGTATAAAAAATAACCAAATAAAAGAAGTTAGGCGGAAACAGAGACGGCACAAAGAATGGGGCACGAACAAGCGCATGTTTGTTCCCCTTTGCTGTGTCAGTATCTCTTTGGTTTTCCGGTTTTGACAGCTTTCGCCATTCCGCGTATGATAAAATCGAGAAACCATGCTTAATTGCGAAACGTCAATATGTTGTGATGCAGAACAAATAGCAACATGCAGCGGTGAGCAAAGTGAGGTATGGTACTTGAACATCTGCTTTCTCGACATGTTTCTCGCGATCCGCCTTCCGCTAAGTTCTTATCGCCACAAGTTTGGCACGATCACGTACTTGCGAACATATCCCATATTTTATCATTGGTTTCACACTTGCTTATCCAGAAGTTTATTTGTGTTTTGACCTGAAACGTTCTTTGGCTAGGTGTTCGGTATTTCGTGAAGCCCAGATAAGAGCGTGACCGCGAGGCTCGACACTAATTGGTTAACGGGTGGGGTAGGCGAGAAAGAGTGATGTAGGCGAGGAAGAGCTCGACCACCTGCGGTCAATTAGACATAGGTGCTCGACAGTAGGGAAGTCTATTGAAGATCGCCAGGTTTATCTTTCCGATAAGCGGTAGTATCACTTCATTCTGGGAACAACTATCTAGTATACACATGGCACGTGTTAAACTATCTGATGGGGAGTTTTTTGAACATAGGCGTCTGGCGTCTGGAAATTCGGAGTTTCGAGAAAATGGTTGTGATGCTAGAATGTTTCACGTATGCCACACAATTGCCTAGCATTTTGCCATATCTTTTTTATTAACGCAGAATGTGTTTATGGGCTGCATTTCGTGCGAAAAGCATAATGCTTGGCTATGAAAAAACGTGTTGCACGCAGGACACGGCGAAATAGAGCTGCATAGCCTGTAGCAGGCAATGCATAAGCACCCAAGGCATGTAGAAAGCGAACTTAGTAATAATAATAAATGCACTGCCATAGCGAAGCAAAGTGATTTCAGCCAGCGAAATTTACCAAAAGGCTGAGCAGGAATCGAACCCCGCCCTGCCAAAAAACCCAGTATATATTTTCGCGATCCGGATCATGGAACTGGCAATGTAAATGAATTTTATCTGGATTTGAGCTTTTCAGAAATTATTTTCTTCTCTGGGTTTCCAGACAAAAGGACAATTTGGGTTTCCAGAAACAAATCTCTTTTTCCAAAATTCAGATCGTGAAAAGTTACACTGGGTTTTTATTGGGGTTCTTGGCATGCGGTCCGCAGTTCGACGCCTTTATCCGGCTGCACAAGGAACTAGCGAAACAGAGAGCAAGCAACTTGACTTAGTAAGACTTGCCACCAACTGTGGCCTACGCTAGCACGCGCGACTGTCCGCGTCGTGTGATACATAGTCCAGCGTACTTATTCCGCAGGCAACCGTCGGCGCTGAGTTAAGCGTCAAACACATGTGGGCGAAAATTACTTTTCGAAGCACCGTTAAGAGGCGTAACCATAGCAGCTTCCGCTCACGCGATGACCAGGACAAATGCCGCCGCGCCACATCACGGGGCAAGCAATGGTTGATATGGTTACGCCGTTTGGCGGCGCGATGCGAGGTAGAATTTGCTAATGTGCTTCACGCTTTATACTTGTTGCAGCATACGTAGACCGCAGGCGGATGTCGGTGGCGGGTCATACTTAGTACTACATAATTTTACGTAGGTGACCGGCGAAGGCGACTTGAACTTATTCTAGCATTCTTAGTCCGCAAGCAATCGTCGGTGGTGAGTCATACTTTGACCGGCATACGCAGTCTGCGTGCAACTGTCGGTGCGAGTTATGCTTATTTTAACATGCTTAGTACGCAGGCGAGAGCTGGCGGCGGGTCATATTTAGTTCAGCATTATTAGGTATGTATGCGACCGTTGGCGGCGAGTTAGACCTAGTCCAGCATACATAATTTCCAGGCAGTTATCGGTGGAGAATCATATACTTAGTCCAGCATGCTTAGTCCGCAGGCGACCGCTGGTGGCGAGTGATACTTAATCAGGCATAATTAGTATTTAAGCGACTGTCGGCGGTGATTTGAACTTAGTCCAGCATATCCAATCAGCTTGGGAACTTCGGCGCGCGCAAGTGGCTCCCGAATGACAAAACGTTGCGATTCACCAACACTCAAATTTCGAGGCTCCTTATAATGTACCAAAAGATTACGCAGCGGGCCTATGTGTCCCCATTTCATACAGTAGTCCATAGGTGGAGCAAAGAGTGCGATAAAACTCATCCCTTCAGGTTTATTTAAGTTACCATAAGGTTGTTTTTTTTAATTCAAGACATCTAAAAATTCAAAACCCTAGACGCAAAAAAATGAAGCAACGGAAAACGTTTTATTCAAGTATCATCCATAGTAACCCTGAGTCGTAGGAACAATAAAAACACGGACAGAACAACGATGTCTTTAACACAGTCTCTAACACATATCCCTAACCAGCTCGCCTGCGTTTTTTCACTTCACTCATTAAAGTGTCCTTGTGGCATACTCTACTCATGAATATATTTGGACTTTTCTTGATCATTTTGATGAAGCCGCAGAACATGACACTGTGTCGTGACATCGAAATCACCCGAAGCTCCCCATTACCAGGCATAGGAGGACATAACGCACGCAATAAGGAAGCACGACACGCTCTTTGTTCCCCGGGTTTATCAGAATGATTAATAGGAGTTGAATATTTGATTTATTTTGCATTCACTTACTTGGCTCAATTGACACCGTCGCCGTCGCGCGTTTTTTGGGAGCTTCATTGGCCGTTGATTCGTGTGGAACTCCTGGAGTTTTGATGCGCTAAATACACTTTTTAGAACATTTGCTCTTCGCATACACTCCAAGAAATCTCTAACCTGTACTTTCCCCCGAAGTGGGTAAAAACGCCAATCTCTGCAATCTATAGAGCGAGCTCGGCGTATGGAGAGGTTCATAATACGTTTATGCCTAAGAAAGGGTTTATGCTTTGACACTCAGCATGGTGGAAAGTCATGCTTAATGCCACTATGCGGACAGTTTATTTTAGTTATAATCAAAATTTTAGCACAATTCCCGGTGTAAGATATACCCCGAATGAAAAAAATCCATCAATGTAACCCTGTTTGGCAGTCAATGTTTTCTAGTGGACCACTGACTGTGCCTGAATGTACGTCAAGCACGTCCGTTTGGCCAACAAGTTACTCTGACCGACAGTCAAACTCCACTCAGACTCCGCTTGTCGGCTTTCTGATGGTTTCCTGGTGGCAGTCGGCCGCCGCGAAATGCCGTCAAGATTTCTTGGTGGCGATTCTGATTGTACATCGATTGTTCTGACTGTACGTCAAAAAGCTTTGACGTGCAGACAGACGTACGGTTAAAGGACGTAAAGTTCGTTCGGATACCACTATTTCGTCTAATCTATGAATACGAAGAATAATCTATGCACGAGAAAACGATTTCGGGAAGTGAGCCCATAAAACCGCTGATGTTAGAGATATGGCAAGCAGGGCACCCGACAACCCTGATCAGAAGCCCGCCGAAACGCCGAACACGCCACTTTCTACATTCGCTTCGCCCATAGAGGCTTCACCGAGCTTCCATGAACGATCGCTCTCGACTCGTTTTGTTTGCCCGCTTGCTCCAACCTGTCGATCCTGCCCGGGCTCTACAATGTCTTATGTTTTAGTAGAATTTCTCCTCGACAAGACCCAGTCTGTCGTGAGTTCCGACTATGTAAGGAACTTTAGCGGTGTAGTTGAAGACGACAAGGTGTACCAGGTCTACTGGGCCGGAGACGCGCGAACAAAAGGAGGGTTCTACGACGCGAAAGTACTCTACATGGGAGGTGAGTAGAACTGAAGTACGGCGATTGATGTACGAGTGTTTGCATAACATGCTGATGGCTAAACTGCATATGCAGCCGAAGCATTCTTTAATGCGATGCACTTATTGTCGGAACCTCGCGCTGCAATACTGAAATGCTCTTGACTCGGTTCGAGAGGTTTAGGCTAGAAAGTTTATACCTTTCTATATGGTGCGGGCTATCGGCCTTACCGCTGTGTCGAAGCTCATTATTATTGTTTCATGAAGAGCGCAGACAAAAAGCATCCGCGAGCGTAGTTCAGATATGTCTGCTGCTCGCGTTCGTCCGTGGAAGCCAGGGCTGTCTGTCGTAGCATGCATGCTTGCTCTCTAGATTCAACGGAGTCGCATACGTTTTGTGAATTAAAGTGTATACGGTCGTCCCGAAAGGTTCAGACATCGAGGGCGTTTCTCTGAAACATGCTTAGGGTGCATGTGGGCCCGTTTGTAAACGAATGTCCATTTTGCCTCAAAAACGCAAATTTCAAAAGTGAAAGAAAAAAATAAGGACGGGTACACATTTTTCCTGATGTTTGATGTCATGAATTACATTCATTTTAAGGACTTGTGAACTGTTTCATAGCCTTGCAAGATGGCCACTTCGGCTTGTGAACCGTTTCATAGCCATCCAAAATGGCCACCTCGGAATGGGAGCTTTCATATAAATGCTGCCCTTGTTATTGAAATTCCCTTGGCAGTGGCAGTCAGACGTCGTCTGATGGACCATCAGGGCACGTTCCACCAGGGCTGCTGACTGGCAGTCAGTGTCCCAAATTACGTATCTTGATGGAATTTTCAATAGGGACTCAATATACCATGGTGTAAGATGTACTCAATAGACCATTGTGTAAAACATATAGTGGCGTGTACACACCGCACTACAAATGCTGCGATGCGAAACACCAGAATTCCTATAGACCTTTCCGGAAAACAATTGGCGCCTCCCCTCCGGCTTCCCGATGCATCATGGTTATCGGATGTACCGCTCGGGGTACCCCATTACGAAGGCTGTAATGAAGTTCGTCAAGTTGCGAGAACTTGCCTCAACGACCCGACCAGACCCTGGGCGACAATTCGGGTGTAGTTAGCGCCCTCGAATGTGAGTTCCAGCGGATTCAGTTTTGTGACTCAGGTCACTTTACTAGCGGTCTGTGTCTCCGAAAACTGCAATGTGTTTGGCCGGTGGCGATGAGCTAACCCTTATTCGATTTGAACTATACTTTTTGTGAGCTCGATGGTTCACGTGAAAATAATCGTAATAATAACGCTGATTAAGGGGATTATCGCCACCCAATAGTGATAGCATGTGATAGGAAAGAGGGAAACAGTGTCGAGATTACAGTTATCCAGGGCGGTGCATATTTTTCTCCCCTAGTAGGCTACCCGGCTAGGGTGAATATTGAGTGAATAGTGAATTTGCTGTTTTAACTGTCTTGTGTTTTACTTCGTGCGTTTGCTTACGAGCCGTGTAGCATCTTAAATGGTGCACAACCTTTGTTGTTATTTCTCTCGCTAATTGGTGTCAGATCCAGAGAAAGTTTACACGCTAAGATAGACGTTCTAAATCCTGCGGTATGACTTTACACAACGGCATATTCTTAAGACTGATTATATATTCCTTCTAAAACATCATATGCAGTCTTGGCATCCGCCAAAAGATAATAATGGCTTATGTGTGTAGGTGTTTAGATTGCTACCACGTTTTAGAGGGTTGATTTTTGCCTGTGTTGCAGACTGTCCCGGCCGCCACAGCAGCTCCATAAATCTGTAATGTAATCGAGTATGATATACAGAGGGATAACAGTGTTTTGGTGCTTAATTGTAGTGAAAAGTAGTGACATTTGTAGTGTTTTCCACTATGTTATGGATATTTTGTACTTCATTGTTTCGCTGAATTCCTTTCTTATTAACACAATTTTTGCTTCTATGAATGTTGACATATATGCCTGCGTCGTTATGCCCTCTCTACACAATGACACAGTCTGAGCGTTTATAGGTAATATGATAACTACATAAAATATTATCGTCTTAACTCAAGATTTTGAGGGTGTATGAGCCAACATCCTACTGTTTACAAAACTTAACAAACAGCTGAACGTGCGACTAAAACAAAAAGACGAATGAAGCATATGACAAAATCTGGAATGGCAGCTACCTGACGCCCTTCTACGGAATGCTGTATAGCGCCTGCAAGGACCCGTTAAGGTTGAACTCCATGGAACGAATTATGTGACGAATAACTGGCGAACGCCGCCCGACGGCACGCTCGCTTTGCGCGCGACGTAGCAGCCATTGTGCTGATTCCACGCGCAGAGCAAACGCCGCCGGGCAACATTCGTCGGTTATTCGCAGCATATTCGTCCCATGGAGTTCAGCCTTTAGACGTTAACCACGTTTGAAGACACTTATGTATCTGACCCTATTGTCACGGATGACAGTAATGACTTGGTAAATAAGGCGATGAGAAACTAAGAAAAAAAAACGTTTAACTAGGCGAACTTGAGTCGAGAAAAGAAAAGAATAGTAACTTCGCAAGCGTCCAAGCCGGCGTAACCACACGGGTCGAGCGCTGAAGCGGGACTGATCTTGCTCGCACACGGAGCCCCTTATGCACAGCGTGGCATCCCTGCCAGTTTCAAAGGACACGCATGCACCAAACCCAGGTCTCAACATCAGGCATCACTTGCCATCAGGTGGCGTAGCAGTGGATGTCGGCCTTCACTCCAGTGGTTTGAAAACTTTTGTTCCCAACTGTACATACCCACACGTGTGTTAGCGAAATACACATGGACATTCTATGTGCCCTTTTAGTTTGTCTGATAAAAATCTGAGAAGCTTGGGCCGCATGCCTCTCTGGAGAACCTCATCAAAAGTCGCACGCTGCTCCAGCGGGACCTTCCATCAGCTGTACATGAACAGGTCGCACCCCTTAAGTCACATGGTGGTTAGCAGGCCTTCAATATGCAGGTTGTGATTGTAGCAATACTTGAGCATGCCGTCATTAAGAAACAAAACCATACCTTTGGCGGTAGCCTCCTAAACACCGACGCCTTCCTCATTGCCTTAGCTACTGTTGTTACTACCACAAGCCTCCACTATCACACATTCTGGTCCCAAATCAGACCTTCCGATGATGTCCCTAGTGCGGGAATGTCCTCATTGACGTAAAAGCCTGCTGCTAGGTAGACCTTCACACCGCTTATTTATTTTTTTAACCTTGCAAGGGCTCTTGGCTAGTTGTCCTGTCTATCTTTGTGTACTTCGTGCACACGCCTTGTCCAAACGAAGATAATCAGGAACTTTTCTGTGAGGATCTCTTCCGTTACAGCAATGTCTCCTAATAGTGAGGATTATGCTTTGTTTCCATTGATTGTACCACAACCTCACATCTACCAGGCGAGTGCGACTTCTCGTCAAGCTCCTTGTAATTTGGAAGGGCTTTTTGCTTGTTTTCCTTGTCCATCTCCATGTACTTCGTGCACGCGGCGTGCCCACACACAAAAAAAAAAATTGGCAGATTTCTTTTTTTTTTTTTTGTAACGAGCGTTTTAGTTGTTGTGAGGTCTCCAAATAGTGAAATTGTTATGAGTTTTGCCCCTTCTTCGTTTCCGAACCTCACGTTTGCCTGGCAGCGTGTCTCCTCTTTTAGCTCGTATGCTTACTGCAGTGTTAGGTAGCTTTCTGTAGTTGAACTCGGTTGCAGACGTTTCCAAAGAACTGCGAGACGAAGCCTGACATCAAACATAGAGGGCTGAAATCTTCTGGGACCAGCACGATACGCAGCTTAACTGATTGTGGAGCTGCTCCGTCATTTTCTTCAGAGAAACTGACTTCGAAACAAGACGATTCGCCTTCAGAGCCTCTTTTTGGAGGGTCTTTCAGCATTTCCCGGTGCACGCTTCAGCAACGTCAGGTCGCTCAAGTTTCCAGTGAGTTCCCTCCCTCTTGATTTTGTTTGCACACCACGTGGCCGTTCGGTAGACGATTCAGAGTGTGACATACAGGGCGTTTTATAAATGCACCAAATTTTTAAATAAAGGGGGAAAAGTTTTATCAATGCGGTTTTTCACAGCGTGTTTATATGGCTCGGCGGACATTAGATGGGAAAATAACCATCATTGTTATCAGACTAATTAACTAAAATCCGTTAATTAAGTTTTAATTACTGTAATTAGGATATATGTTTATATTACGAACTTTGAGGCAGTCATATGCCAAGACTCTTCCATTTTGTAGAATTTGCGTAACCAGCTTGTGTACCGCGATATTCGTCCACAAATTTTGCACTTTTATCCGGCTAATGTAGCAAAGTTCGGCTATAGTGGCAACTTTCATAGGTTTTTCCAAATTGAGTGGATAAAAGTCGGATTAAGTAGAAATTCAGGGGCAGAGGAACAGAGGCACATTACGCGAATTCTACAAAATGAAACAGTCTTGGCATATGACTGCCTCAAAGTTTGTAATATAAACATATATCCTAATTACAGTAAATAAAAAGTTAATTAACGGATTTTGGTTAATTAGTTTGATAATAGTGATGGTCATATTCCCATATAATGTCCGCCAAGCCATATAAACACGCAGTGAAAACTGCATTCATAAATCTTTTCTCCGTGTATTTAAAAATTTGGTGCAGTTAAAAAAAACACCCGGTATACAAGTGCATGTATCTCATTAAGTAAGAATGACAGCAAAGCTGGAACATGTCTGCACATCCCGCCTTGTGCTGTTTTCAATTGAAAAATCAATTTTCGGCAGTGCCCCCACGGTTCACCTAAAGGGGCCCATTATCTGTACTCGCCAAGCTAAATAATCTTTCGGCCACGGCCTTTATGGTGACCACAGTACCGTCCTGAAGCAGCATTCCCTGCAACTTGTTGGCCTTATTCATCTTGTAGCCCGAAGCCAAGTACTTGCTTAAGCTTCGATTTCGTAGGCCTTACGGCTTGCTTCACAATACCCACTTGGGGAACTATATCTGCTTTTCCCACGAGCCCTTCGACAATGCTTTATATCGAAGGATCGACCGACAGGCAAATATTGACTTCATACAATCTGACTCATCAATAACTGTGAGTTAACATATAATTTAATTACATGAACTCGGAATTTCCCAAAATCGACGCACACAAGTTCCCATTTCCAGAACGCAGTCGTCTGCTCGGCTTTCTGTATACACAACACTGAATGAGTCCCGTGGCGTGGTTACCGACTACTACTTCCTTACGAGCCGGCGCTTAGCGAGAACTAGGGCAACGATACTATCCTGTTGAAAATTTATCAAACCGCACTTGTCAATTAACATACTGAGGGGAACTGTACCCGAAAATAAAATAGCACGCGGATAGGACAACACTAATAAAAGAATCGGCGTCAACTGAGCTTTTCTTATTTTCCGCGTTCTAGTTACCGTAAACAGTCTGTCCGAGGTTTACAATCCTTACATGTCCCTCGCCCTCTGCAGAGGCCGCGAGAGGCACTTGAGAGGCAGGGAATGCCACACGGCTTCTTCCTGGGGAACACAGCTTGGCTTCGAGTGAGTTTGACGAACTCACTTCACCCGATCGAGTGCGTGGCATCAATAGAGTGTTTCAACAGTAAAACATGACAACACAGAAACCAAAAACGTGGCATAAGTTTTATTTTTGAAAGAATAAGAAATTCGTGAAGAAGTGGACATGTAGAAGAGTGGCATTGCAAAAAAATAGTGTGGTGGACTTGGAGTTTAGGCTGATATGAACCAAGATTAGCGCCGCGGTGAATTGATAAAAGGCGACGACAAAGTCAGTCATTCAACGGCTGTCTTGGTTAGCAGAGAAGAATAGAGCCTACTTTTGTTTCAGCATGTAAATATTCGAGACAACAGCATAATTATGATCTAATTAGGCAGTGTCAAGGTCCCCTCGTATACTTCCGTGGGACGAAGCGGAATACCAAAGTTGGATATCCTTCTTTCTTTATCTTGGCTTCCGATGATCGATCAGAATCATCCAAATGGCGCCAAAATCGTTCATTAATGTAACGTTCTGTTTAGAAACACAGCTCCTAGGCACCCGTTTCTGGATTGAACGGCGTTGGCGTAACCGCGCCTTGCATTAAGGGATTTTTCCTAAAATGACGTTACACGTGACGTCACGTTTGACGTCACGAGGGTAAAAATTTCCCGCTAAATTTTGCGGTAAAAGTTTTTGCTAAGTTTGTCGTCAATTTTTTCCGCTAAATTTAGAGGGAAAATTTTACCCGTGTGACGTTACGTGACGTCACACTTAAAATTTCACGTGACGTGTCATGTGACGTCACACGTCAATTCAGCGGGTAAATTTCCCCGATAAATGTGGCGGGAAATTTAGCGAACTTTTACGCTAAGTGCGGGTGGGAGCAGGAGAGGAGGATGGGAGGGTACGGAGGGGCAGCAGCTGTATACCCTCCCCTTCGTACCCTTCCCTCCTCCTCCTCAAGAGCTGCGCTCCAATTCGACATTACAGAGAATTGTAAACGTCTAATTTTTTTTAACGTGTCTTTATTAAGGGGTATGGGTGGCCGAGTGGGCTAGTGCACACAAGATCGGAGTACATGGGGAGAAAGCTCGCGCTGCAGAACCCAGGGATTCTGAGGTCAATCCCCAGCCCTGCCCGAAGAACACACTTCCGGATTCCGATGAAGTGAGTTCGGGGAGCACACTACGCTCGCTCCGGTAGACCGAGTGTGTAATCTCGATAGCAGTGTTCAACGAGTAAAAATAATGGAAGAAATCACCGCTGTGTATAATTAGTATTATTTCGATAGGAGTAATATCCTCCACGCACTGCGTTATGTTTCATTGTAGCGAGTGGCAAGTGGCCGAGTGGGCTCGCGGCGCCTCGCGCACACCAGCTCGGAGCACGCGGAGCGAAAGCTCGCGCTGCAGAACCCAGGGATCCTGGGTTCAATCTCCACCCTGCCCGTTTCGATCTAAATGAGCATCGTACCGCAGTGGGTTCAATCTCCACCCCGCGATCTAAATGAGCATCGTACCGACCGGTATCGCAGGTTGACATTCCGCTTTGCATTACAGAGTTTAAGACCACTTGAGAGATTAGGTGCAGTCGATCGACGTGCGGATAATCGTGTTGGAACGCTGGTCTGAACGGTAAGCTGCTATCGTAAGTGGCCAATGTTACTCTCAGTCCCCGAGAGCGATTGCGCTCTGGGGAAAAGACTGAACGGTACAATATTATGACGGAAAGTACGTATATTTACAATAAAATTTTATCATAAAAAAGCAGGTAAAATAAAAAAAAAGCTGTCTTTTATTTTGCTGTTTAAATATACTACGGTTCCTGGACAAATCCGCTCAAGCAGCACCACAAAGTGACTTTCGATCGGCCGACGGTTGGCCAGTGTCTGGACAGCTTGGCCACTTTAAGTTCTTGGCCACCGGAGACATAAACAAGGCCGGCAAGAGTCCGGCCACAAACTGGCTGGTTTT